>CM056505.1:18072913-18096754 GCA_029783415.1 Anisodus acutangulus
GCGCCCATTTTGTCTCGCCCTAAATGGAATGGCTCACTTTCTTACGTCAGGAGAAATGGAGACTACCCGTCGCTTGCACTACATTGTCTGACGATAACCTTGCCTGACCGCTACCAGTGTTTACCATTGGTAGAAAGGATGATTGCAAAAGTAAAGTGCTAGTCTACAAAAATCTTGTCTTATAGTAGCAGACTTCAGTTGGTTAAGAGTGTATTATTTGAAATGCAAAAATTTTGGGCTCAGATTCTCCTACTTCCAAAGAAGATTATTTCTATGGTTACTATAGTGTGTAGGACCTTTCTGTGGACAGGAAGCGATGAGTGTTCAAAGAAGGCCCTTGTAGCTTGGGATATGATTTGCAGACCAAAATTAGCTGGGGGGTTAAATGTGCTAGATCTGTTGACATGGAATAGAGCTGTCATTGAAAAGTTATTGTGGGCATTGACACTGAAAAAGACAAGCTCTGGGAATTGTGGATTCATTCCTTCTATATTAAGAGGCAAGATCTTACTACTATGCCAGTACCAAAACAACCTTGCTGGATAGTTAGGAAGATATTTGAGGCTAGGAAGTGGATCAGGGATAAGCAGATGTTATTTAATCGCTCCAGCCTATGATATCTCAAGGGAAATACAGTATCAAGCAAGCTTATAGTGTTATGCTTCCCCAATTTCCAAAAGCTACATAGAGGAACTTAGTAATAGTAAAAGGTGCCATGCCTAGGCATCACTTTATATTGTGGATAGAACTGCACCAGAGTCTCTCAACAGTTGACAGACTCTCTAAATGGGGGATACAAGTACACAAAGAATGTATTATATGTGATTCTAGACTGGAGGAAACTTTTGACCACCTGTATTTTGATTGCACTTACTCTATATATGGTGTTCCTTGTTTAAATAGATGGATATACAGAGGCAACCATGCAATTAGGAGGTTGAGATAACATGGCTTAAGGCACAACTCAGAAACAACAGACCAAGAGTAGGGATATTGGAGTTTGTTTTTGCTGCAGCTATATACCACATCTAGATTGATATAAACAACTGTTGATTTCAGAAATGTACTCGACAAAGTAGACAATTGTTAGGAGATATAAATATACAATTGCATTCTGCAGGCCACAACAAGTCAAATGGAGTGCTCATCTGCAAAAGCTGAAGGGATAGCCTACATAGAGCAAGGCAAATTCACAAGATACAATCTATGTAGACATATAATAGTTCTGTTGCTCATTAGGTTATATACTGTGTAATTTTGTTTGTTTATTCTCATATATAGAGTAGAGCTACTGGAAATGCATAGGCATAGTGTTGATGAGAACTAACTCAAAAATCCAAAAATGAGTTAGTTGCTTTGTAAATTTTGACACTTGGTTGAATGAAAATTTCTCAGTTTAACCAAAAAGATAAAATCTGAGTGATATTTGTTTAGTTGTTTAGCATGCATTATCACACAATCAACATCACACACAATGGAAATGATGATGTCACTAGGTCAGTTAGCGTATTGAGCAATACCATGCAATATGTATGGTTGATGCATCATGCCATAAAGGTCAAACATGATCCAATGCATTGAATATGGATAATACATGTGGTTGATGCACCACGCCAGGTGAGTCAGGCAAGAAACCTATGCCTCATAACAGTTTTAACAGCTTAAGTAGTTTAGAAATATTAAGTACTATCATCATGATTCAACGGTGTGATTATGTTTATGATTTTTATTCTTAGATCACATACTTGTATATGAGTTTTATACCTATTATGCCTTGATTGTTATTTGTACACTATTAACAATTTTCCAAAGTCTTGTCCTAGGGGTTAGCTGAGAGCAAGTCTATGAACTTGTTGGGTCTTTCGACTGACACGCATTATTTCGGTGAAGGGCGTGTTGAGGGTGGTCGACCCCGTGATATTCAATCCATTGCATACCTATCCATTTGAGGTGAGCCACCACTAGTCCATGAAGGCCCTTTTCAACCTTTATCAATTCTTATTTCATATTATATTTTGCGTCTCATACCTTATACTCATATATTAGTATATCTATGGATTAGTCTTCTATTTGGATATTAAGAGTGATACAATATAAGATCAGCGACTAGAAATACATGTTTATGCTATATTCTATTTCACATTTTGATCACTTTATTTGTGTTTGAGTTTGAATCTGTTCATTTTATACTTAATATATGTATTTTACTCTGTAGGATATGATTTTGAGCAAATGGAATGATGGAGCTAAAATGGATAAAATAAAGTTTTAAAGTCTAAGAAAAAGTCAAAGAAAATTATCTGGGATCAAGTCGGGGGTGGGGGATGAAGATCGATATTGCACGAGCTCAATTGATAAAATAGAAAAGTGGTATAGAAATGGGCCACCCTAGCATATGGTACCCCATTCCACATGATGTAGTGTGGACGTTTTGGGACTAAAATGTTCAAAAGTTGGTTCTCTGAAGTTCCGACTTAGCACGACGCATGTCACCCTGTGCCCTGCGGCATGTCAAGCCATTGTTTTCTTATGCAAGACTTTTTTTGTTTATAAAGCTATTTTATTCCCATGGTGTAACACAATATAAGTACATGCTAAACATAATTTTTTTCATACCCCAACCTTGAGAGGTATAGTTGGCACCCGACGCCTAAACGGCCCGAGCGTACCACTTGTATATTTAACCTAAACATGAAACCATCTGGGCCAACAAGGCCTTAAAAGACAATTATGCGAAAGATAATAACTTGAATAAATGACAGCCCAAAATAATATGCATATATATCACAAGGCCATAACAAGTATTCTAACAACAGACAAGGGCCGACAAAGCTAAACAAAATATATATACGACAATCTGTAGTCTGCAAGCCTCTACGAGTACTATGCCATGTCATTGGTCGGGACAGGGTTCCGCTATACCCAAAAAAACTATATACATGAGAAATAGTGCCTACTAACTCTATATAGCAAATCTAGAAAAGTGTAGTGCGACAACTAATAGCTGAATCTGATGTCCTACTAAGGATGAGCATTCATCTATCTACCTTCACATGCGGGCATGAAACACAGTGCACCCTGCAAGGGGACGTTAGTATAAAGAATGAATTGAATATGTAAAAGACGTAATGATGTAAAAATCTCCATGAGCTCAAGGTTCCAATCTGATCCTCAAAGTGATAAGCTCGGAGTTCCGAAGATGCTTGATCATCCGATGATAATGTGCTTAAAATGGCATGGAATATGGAGTGGGATTGATAATTGGACTTGAAGGTTTAAGAAGA
Organism: Anisodus acutangulus; assembly: GCA_029783415.1. NCBI lineage: Eukaryota > Viridiplantae > Streptophyta > Magnoliopsida > Solanales > Solanaceae > Anisodus > Anisodus acutangulus. The sequence continues at coordinate 18,076,198 of CM056505.1, forward strand.
CAACATTTTATTTCGGCTTTGTGTGTAGGTCTTGGCCGAATAGCATGTTTTCTTTTAGCTTATCTTTAATTCTTAGCTTAGCTTGTAGTTCTCCTTAGGACATGTTGTAACATGTAAATAGCTCTTAGCTCCCATAAGGACATAGTTAATGTACCACGTAATAAAGGGACAAAGTCGAGAGGTCCTTCAAAAAGGAGACAAGGTTGTGTGAAGTTGTTCAAGTCAAGTTGGCAAGGACAAGAATGGTATAGAAGATGAGGCTTCCAAAAATAAAATTCATGAACCAACTTGAGGACACCAAGAAGATGAAGTGTTGGTAGAAATACTCCCTTATCCATTCATCCAAGGCACACAAGTAAAAGCTTCCAACACATTCCAAGAAGATGAGGTTGTTGGAAGAATCAAGTTAATGAATATTATTACATAGGGGATAACAATTCCAGCTCGGAGATTTGGTTTGGATACATCTAAGAAAGGAAAGATTTCCCAACATGAGCAAGAACATGCTAACGCTGAGGGCGGATGGTCCTTTTAAGATATTGGGAAGGTTCGGGGAAAGCGCCTACAAGGTAGAACTTCCGGACGAATATAGAGGTATTAATTCAACGTTTATTGTTGGAGAATTTAAGGGAGAATTCCGTTAAAGAAGGGGAGTATGATGAAAAGAAGGTCGTGAACTTAAGTTTCCAACATGAGCCGCGAGGTGATTTTCTAGGACTGCCGAAGATTGCTAATCATCCTATGGTGACATGCCTAACGTGGAATGGAGTATGGAGTGGAATTGAAGAAAAGACTTGAAGATCTGAACCAAGTGACATTTATTTTTGGCTTTTATGTACGTCTTGGATGAGACCAACTTTTAGCTTATTTTAATTCCTAGCTTAGTTTCATTATAGGTTAATTACTAGGCCATGTAATAGGATGAGATAACTAGGCCGAGAACCATCTAGAATGATAAGCTTCTAACGTGCCCCAATGAGGTAATTCATAAACTAGCTAGTTCATGCACTCATCTACACGGATGACACAAAAGGGTGGCCTAGAGAACATGTTTTTCCCTTCTCTCAATCAGGTCACCTTCCCCTTTCCCATTCGGCCGAGTGCCATGTTTGTGTTTGTCTTGTTTCCTCTTCTAGAAGGTCTAGAACTATTATAAATAACAGATGTAATCTATATAAGGGGACATTGAAGTTTTATGAAATATATTTGAGTTTACTCAAACTTTCTAAGTTTTCAACTTTTGTGTCGTTATCTTAGTCGGACCTTTTGTGGTACAACCCTTGGTCCTTTTGTAGGCCACCCATTGGTCCTTTTGTGGTCCAAACCCTCGGTGTAAGTCTAGTTAGAATTTTTGTGATATAAATATACCCAAGTCAAGGTTCTATCCGGTTACTTGTTACAAACACATTGAAGGTCTTCTCGGCCTACATTACCTTACCCGCACACAAATTTGTTTATCAATTTCGTTCTCCATCCTTATCCAAACTACCTAATTCCTTGCACTTCAATACACTCCAACACTTCACCAACTCACACCCAAAAGGTCGTCAATCGACTCCTCCCACAAACACCTGAAACTCCCAACCAATTCCTCACCATCCCGATCGCACCCCTATTCCCCCAACCTTACTGTCCCGACTAGTTTCCGCCACCTTACCACCACCCAACCATAAAATATCAACCACTAACATAACCTAAAATGTGTCTAGGTCATCCCCTCCAAACGTCTTAGCCAAATACCCTTCAAATTCACCCGCACCCCCCTCCCACCAAACACACATTGTCCGAAAACCCGCCAACCTCCATTTGACCCCATTTTTGTATCCACCCGGTCCCAATCCAACTCCGACCCACCTAACCATACAATCCCCTTCTTATTTTCATCAGGATCGAAGATCTAATTGGTGCTAGTTAAGGCCAATAGCTTTATTATCTCATCAGGGAGTGGGCCTATGTGAGACCAAGAGGTTATGGTCGGGCTTCCTTCTCCTTCTTATGCAAGTCCTGTTACTATCTATGCAATCCCGGATCTCCTCTAAAGTTGGGGTCAACTCCAAATCCCCAAACCTAAACACCATTCTATCACAATCCCAATATCCGGTAAGGACTTCTATCAGTTCCCTATTATCCTTCATGGTCATCAACGAGTGTAGGTGTCAAAGACAGTTCGTAACGTCTCTTTGTTGTGGGGCATCTAACCACGACCAGCAAAATCTTAGCAACTTGGGTGCTTCCAGGACCATGTCGAATTTTAGGTTGGTATGCATCTATAAAATAGAGCACAGTTAATTCCCCCCCAAGGACAATGGTTTATCACATAAGGCACAATCATGTTTCCACATAGAAATTAGCTGGATGTAGCGTCGTCGGGTCATAGATCGTCAAGACACGAGATAGTCGCCTAATAGCTCCAGATACATCTATAATATTCGAACATGTCTAGTTAAGCATACACTAGTTCATTGAGATTCAGCTTCACTATATCCAAGGTAAACAAAAGTGGTTATTCGAATTACTAGAAACATGAGCGGACTACTCAAGGTGAACCGTTGTCGACCGTTAGACGACCCCGAACCAACTCCATCGTCAATGTGTTCCAAAGAAATAATTTGGATTTTTACTGGAGGATGAATGTGAAACCACAGAACTGTCTTTCTGCACTAATGTAAGAGTGTGTACATGTCATTTGGAGGAATTATGAAATGTATGAGATGACAATTATATTTGCAAGAACTTAAACACATAAGCAATTTATAGCAATTAAAATATGTCGTATTAGAACCCAAGATTATCCCCAACAAAGTTGCCATTTGTTACGGTTCACTTTTACACGGAGGCATAAAAGCTACTAGGAGGTTGTTGGAACTCTATTTAGGATATTGAGTTTTAGAGTCAACACCTAATTTATAGGGAAATTAGGAAAAATAAGTTAAAAGGGTTTAATCAGAAAATCTGTGAAAAATCCTTTTTAGATCGGATTTCAAGGTAAAAGTTTTGGTGATCCCCCACGAAAGGTGTTCTATAGCATGTTTAATTACTAAAAATTTATTTAAGAGTTTATTTTCCACAAAAACAAAAAGAGTCATAACATTTCATTTAATTTTGTCACACCCTAAATTGGGGTGTGGATCCGGCGCCTGGATGGTCCGAGCATACAACCTGTTTATCATAATCTAAGCATATAATGATATAGGTCTCCAAGGCCTCAGAATGATTAATACAAGGGACACTGAATAGGACAATCTAATATAATGTCAACAAGGACCACATACAAATACAGTAAGGCCGACAAGGCTAGAACAATATAACTATACATACAACCCAGTCTACAAACCTCTATAGAAAACATAACGGTGATATGGCTGAGATAGGGCCCTAACCTACCTGTAACCTGTGTCTGTATCAAAACTTAGTTCATGACTCTGACTTGGTAGCTTGGATGAAGGAAAGCTTACCGCTCGATCCACATAACTCAACCAACTCCTACTTGGGAGATCTATTTACACCTTTACCTTAATCTGCAGCATGAAATGCAGTACCCCTGGTAAACGGGATGTTAGTACGAATGAAATGTACTGGTATGTAAAACATGAATAGCAATATGAAAATACAAGCTGTAAAAGAAAGCATAAAAATAATCTAATACTCTAATAACCTATGTACCACGTAGGGCGAACAATGAAACTCAAAAATTGTGCTGAAACCTTGGTATAAAAGCTTGGTTATATAATATTTCCTCAGCTTATAACCCTAGGTGTGTAATATGTCACTTCCCTCAAGTATACTCTGAGGTCTATGTATGGATGCACATATAAGTGCCTTCCCGACTAACTTTAGCATGGAGCGGTGTGTATACTGTATATGTACACCTTTCCACCGGATGGTTGCAACAGTGGTGTGAATATATATATATATATATATATATATATATATATATATATGTGTGTGTGTGTGTGTGTGTTTGTATAACTTCCCGCCAGTATAGGTTCGGTGGTGTGGATAATATAATGTAATAACAATGGCTCTTGGCCTCTTTGAAACTCATAAACTTTTTGACTTTAATTTGCAACGACTCTTGGTCGACTCGACTACTAACTCTTTGGAACCCTCCTTTTTGAGGTCTATGAAGTTTAGAGACAAACAAGATACACCGAATACAATAACAAAATAAAAGGTATGTTCAATGAAGGACAATAACATGTGAATAATACTCGTCCTTCAATGGTAACCACGGGTTTTAGCCCTTAACTTTGGTTCGGTCTTTTCTTTTTCTTTTCAATGACAACTTGTCAGTATACAAGACTATGACTTGAGAGACTCCATCAAGAAGAAGTGTATTCTCAATTGGACAATCATCAATGAACATGGAGTGCAATAATAGCAATGGAACTACTCCCGGTAAGGGATAATTGATAAACGAGTAGAATAGTTCTTTGGACGTTTCTTTTTTAAAATGATAAGTACTTTGGATTTCATGTTTTTGAAAGAATGGTATAGCCTTACATACTTGTGTTGCATTGATATCAATACCTTGAAAACTCTCCAGAGCTTCACACATGATTATCTACATAATATAGACGATTTGAGTCAAGAAGAAATTTATAGATCAAGAATCGACTCATTACGACATTTCATCGATCACCTAGAAGGCATGTTTCTCATGTTATGGTTTTCATGACTATCCATACATTATCAATCTTTTTTCAACAAAATGACAACAACAAGTTCACAACCACATCCTCCATAATTCCTTATTTCAACACCTTACAATTTAGTCATAATAGCTCAAGAACTAGTTAACATCACTCAACAACCACCACATCTTTAGTATGGGATCTAGCTTAAGTTCCTCTCAATCATCTTTACTAACTTAAACAACCAAGATACAAGTTTAAGATCAATAAGGTGTAGTAGAATCTTATCTCTACTAGCCACAAAGATCCCCACAACAAGCTTCCTTCCATCTTCAAGGAGCTGCCAACTTTGTCTAGCCATCTAATGAGAATTTCCAAGATGTTCTTGATCTTCTATGGGAGTAATCACTTAAATTATACTTGGAGATGTTCTTCCATGGTCTAATAACCCTAGGAAAGCGTTTGAGAGCATTTAGGATCATTTTGGATTGAAGATGATATATTGGAAGGGTGGCCACCGAGTTTGGCCTTAAATAATACTCCCCATCGCCTCTCATATGCGGCTGGTTATGCGTCGTAGATCATTATATGCGGCCCCGCATATGGTGGTAGTGAGGTGAAGGAATACAGTCTTTAATTTTCTGCCCCATCCGCGAGACAGAACGACTTCTGTGAGGAGTAACATTTAGCGTATCATCTAATCTTCGCCAAATTTTACCGAGATGTGATTTCCTTAATTTGATTGACTTACAACTTTTTATATACCTACATAACACTTATACAAGTCCTATGTGACCTTTGGAAGGGTCTTGGGTTACCGGAGCAAAAATTGACTAACCATACATTCGATCGCATGCAGAAACGTGGGGTCTAACATCCTTCTCCCCTTGGGAACGTTTGTCCCCGAATGTTGGGGGGCATAAGTGAAAGTATTTAACTCTTTGGATTTTAACAGAATTTTGGCAGAGTTTCCTCTATGGATAGTACTGTCCTAAAACTAGTCAAGTAGCCAAAGCCAACACAAGTTCCACACAAGGCCATCCAAAATAATATAATATCATATCGGCCTCACTTGACCGATTTATCAAGGTAATCAAAAGGGGTAAGCCACAACTCACCTCGATTATCCAATCCTGGCGTCTAAGTTCTGTCTGTCACATCTGTGCTATGATCATCATGTGTACATGGTGTATAAGACCAGTTCACTACTATAGAGTAGGAATAAGGGGAGAGTGTAAGAAGAGCATTACGTGAACCTGATGTCCGTACTATGCGTGAATATCTAGATCTCATGCCTTTCTCAGCTGCCCATAACATTACGTCTATGCCATTGCTCTTCCATAGTACTTTAACGAATGCCATCTCATGAGTCTGAAACTTCTGGACTTAGTGATAACGGGTAGTAATCAATACCTCTTCATAGGACAAGTATTTAGTAATTCGAATATTCTCAATAGGCAAAATACGAGAGAAACCTCCTATATATATATTGTAGTAATATCAGCAAGTAAAAACTGAATGAGTTTCCTCTGATCCCAGAGATAATCTGAAACACATAGGTCACTTGGTTAGATCTTTGAGTGATCTTATACAGTCTACTAAATCTGAGGGTAAACATGTGTTTCTGGTCGAATCTCACCATGCCCTTTTTGTATGCAAACATTTTTATAACAAGGTCACTGAGCTGTCAGTGGTGTTTATAGGCTCTTGATATCGCACATCGGCAGGTGATTCCTGATAATCCTGAATGGTCATATTAACTTCTGAAAGAACTTTACTTCTTCCATAACCTTGGGGAATAACAGGACCCACATAGATTTGAACAACCTTTATTTTCTCATGTCAAGGCAATTGATCGACGACCCATGTCCCCGACCATACCAATTCTTATAAGAAGTTATCTCAATGATAATATATTAACTGCCACATTATGCATCTCATTGTAAGGTAGATGATCATCCCACTTCTTTTATAGATCAAGCATACTTTCATGCATCACATCCTCGAATGTCTGAATTAAGCACTCGGCTCGACCACTTATCTGGGGAAACATAAAAAAGTTTTCCCTGTACTTCTAAATCTTTATGAGGGAATCTTAGAAATTCATTGTAATTGAGCCCCCTCCTCTACTTGGGATACTAGATATTTAAATGTCTCATAATCTTATGACCTTTTGTCAATGGACAGCTAGTGTAATCCTCAACTGTGCGAATAGCTCTTATTTTAGTAAGAATGGGTTCAACCCGTAAATATGTTGGTTACCAACCATTGAGTGTGGTACTTCTAATAAGAACATGTACGAATGCATACTGAGATTTATCTTTAACCCACGCTATCCTTTCTTGGTGGGAATCTGTATTCTGTATACTAGCCCTTCTGGCCCTCTAATGCTTTTTCTTTCCATGCTGACCACTGGGGTGCTACGCCAAAACTTGGCACTACTCTGCTTCTTGTTACCATATCAATTCTTTACTCTAATATCGTAGTATGCCTTCATCAAATCTGGGCGAATAAAATAGCAGGAACAAGGCACTTCCGCTCCCATCTTATTTCATAATCCAACTGAACTTGGGACACCCTGTTGATTTGGTAATTTGAGAACTCTGTCTCGCTTCAACTCTAGGATTTACTCTATTACCATGGAACCCTACTTTCCGATAGTTTCAACTTCTAATTCTCTTATTTTTTCTTTTCCCTTTTTCCATCAGGGTGACTCTAACATCCCCCGCGTATCACTTTGTTATTACCGGAATCCTGTAATTGTACCCTTGAACTTGTTACCCATTAAAGCTCATTGGCTAGTCGCTCCTTTTTCAGGCCTCTAGGTAGGCTAACTTATTTACATATCCCATCTTAGGTTACTCTGAAGGTTTTCAATACGTTCCGTCGAGCTTACTCCTTGAAAGGTAAAAGGATTAAACTCCTATACGATTGTCTTCCACTCCATCCCTTAAAGGAGGGGTACCATTGAGTTTTGTTTTTGTTTTTACATAACACCTGCATCATTGATTTTATCCTTTGCTCATACTCTCGATCGATCGACTGGAACAATGTTATGCTCTTGTCTTTCCATCCTTTTCGTGGGATACTCACTATCTAAAGTCAAACTCTCAAAATCTTTTCCTCTTAAGGAGGATCACACTTTACAACATTATCTGAATTCACCTTTTCCTACTTACTTTCTTCTTTTCCTTATAAGAGTTGTTATTTTCTTTAAAAGGGCTCATACATTGCGACCCGTCCGAGAGGGTGCCTTTACTTATTAATAAGAGAAACTCGTCTTGACTTTACACCGAAGACTCTCATGGTTATACTTCCAATGTGGGATCACTATTGTTGACCCTAAATCATGGGCTTAGCCTTCCCATCTAGTTGTTAGGTATACACAACATCGTCCTCTTATTTCTTCTGGGTAAGCACCTTTCAATACATCGACTGATCTCAACCTCTATTATTCAGGGGTTCTCCCTATGTTTGTCCTTACGCTTTACTATAAAATCGAATCTTGGTTATTATTTCATCATCACAATTACTAGTGAATCGCGCCCATCTATATGTGGATTAAATCCTTCTCTTGCTCTTAGTAGATATATACCCGCGATATGCTTTCAACAATTTCGTAAGCATATGTTCCTGCGGAATCTTAGATATCTCTAATTTATTACCGCTTATCCTTCTTACCATTACATCTCCTTTCATTCACTATGGATATCATCTTTAACCATTGACTTTTACTTCCATGCTCCATAGCCCCTCAGCTTGATTGATTTATATTAGCCCTTGTCACAATTACTTTTTGCTCGAAATACTTCTTGAGAATCGTTGTCGCTTGCTTGCAAGATCAAAGCCTCAAGTGCTAAGATAGTCCATTAATATAAATATAACATAGTCTGATGGCTCATCCGGCCGTTCAACTCATCTCCTTCTAGATTTCGTATACATCCTTTCCTGATGAAACTCGACTTATCCTCCTATTCATAAATTCAGAATACTCCTCTCGAACCTATGTATGCTTTCATCTCTGATTATTCTTCATGCTCTTTTGGGCGAATCCTTATAGTTAGCGGTCTTTGCCATTGCTTTACCTCTTTTAACTGGGAGGTCGCTATCATTCCTTTCATACTATCAATACGTATATATCCGTCGATATTCGTGGCATATCCACAAAATATGGGTAACGCAACCTTAGTCATCACAAAACTTCTCTTTGTAACCTTTGCATTTGCTTACTAAACTATCGTACGAGTCTATATCGGTTATTTCCTGTATTATTTCTCATGGATCATCCTTCACGCATCCAAAATTTCTCCTAATTATATTAGGTCATTAAATCAACGTTCGTTATAGTATACAATCCATTAACAACTAACAACTTGCCTTAAGCAATATCCCTTGATAAGGTCACTAAATCATTTGCATGAGTAAGGGTCATATATTCATGGCTAACACGCTTAAGCCCGATAACAACTACCCGCTCATTTTACCACTCCGCGATATCTATTATTATATCATCTCGAGGGTCTTTGACTCTTATTCTATATTACCTGAAGGATCAACTCAACATTAATGTTCTTTGATTTAATGGCTAAATTATCTTGACGGCCTATCCTGTCGAATTCTGGCTTATTCAAATCTATTAATAGATACTCATTCTCATAACACCTTCCTCTTAACACCCCAATCATTACCTCTTTCATTATTTTCTATCTCTTATTAGCCATGACTCGCTATCTTACCATACTTTATCTCACGGCTCTCAGTCGTTTACTCCATTTATTTCGAGGTTTCATTTACCTTTGCATTATTTTCTTGCTATGAATCTTACCTCTCACCCTTGTCCATATATTCATAACATAACTTCTTCTTGCATCTGACTTCCTCCTCTTCCTTAATTCGGACAGAAGTCTCATCGGGGAATACATTTACCTTTTATACAAAGGGCTCTATACTTGGCCCCCTAGATTTTTTTAAAATTATTTCAAAGTCATACTTGGCTAACAATTTCCAGGTACATCATGTTCACATTCTCTAAAGAAGTATCACTGCCTAACCGTTCTATTTTTCAGTACCGTCCATGCCGAGGATCATGCTAAATTCTCACTAAATCCCAAGGTCCCACTTCTTTTGAAAATTACATCCATTGATGTCTGCAATCAGTAGCAGAAATAGGTACTTCTCACTAGGATCCTATCATCATTGAAGGTGGAACAGCAATGCCTCCATCATTGTTATCTGGATTTCAGCCTCGTTACCATCTTCTGTATTTTAGACATTAGGTACTTCCATCACTTTACCTTTTCTATAATTCTAAGGTCCAAACTTCACATTTTCAAACCCACATCACTTCCTCTGTATACGGGAGTGACAGTTACTCACACCCTGAAATTTTAATATAATATTCGCACCTCTGGCATATCAATAATCTTATCAAAATCTTTCATGGGTTAGCTGTGAATACAAGTTAGCCGATGTCTTTCTTGTTACTGTCACAACTTAAACTGTGTAAATCACAAGTTAGACTCAAATTCTTACAACTTTGCTCTACTGCACGATCTAGGAGATGAATGAATGGAAACCATCCCTAAATGCCCGACATCCTCTTACTTATAAGTGTAGTGGACAACACACCCAAAAATAAGACTATGTTAGACACGTCTTGTAGACTCCCTAGGACTGACCTAACTCTGATACTAAATTTGTCACACCCTAAACTGGGGTGTGGCCGGCATCCGACGCCTGGATGGTCAGAGCGTACAACCTGTGTATCATAATCTGAGCATACAACGATATAGGTCTCGAAGGCCTCAGAATGATCAATACAAAGGACACTGAATAGGATAATCTGATATAATGTCAACAAGGACCACATACAAATACAGTAAGGCCGATAAGGCTGGAACAATATAACTATACATACAACCCCGTCTACAAGCCTATATGGGAAACATAACTGTGAAATTGCTGAGATAGGGCCATGACCTACCCCGTAACCTATGTCTGTATAAAAACTCAGCTCATGACTCTGACTTGGTAGCTTTGGATGAAGGAAAGCTTACCGCTCGATCCACAGAACTCAACCAACTCCTACTGGGGAGGTCTATCTGCACCTCTACCTGAATCTATAACATGAAACGCGGCACCCCCGGTAAACGGGATGTCAGTACGAATGAAAAGTACCGGTATGTAAAGCATGAATAGCAATATGAAAGTATAAGCTGTAAAGGAGAGCATAAAAACAATCTCATACTCTAATAATATGTGTTCCACGTGGGCGAACAATATCAAAACCTTGGAATAGAAGCTTGGTTATATAATCTTCTGTCGGCTTATAACTCAAGGTGTGTAATATGTCACTTCCCAAAGGTATACTCTGAGGTGTATGTATGGATGCACATATAAGTGCCTTCCCGATTGATTATAGTGCAGCGCGGTGTGTATACTATACATGTACAACTTCCCACCGGCTGGTTGCAACGGTGGTGTGAATAATATATATATATATATATATATATATATATATATATATATATATATATATATATATATATATATATATATATATATAAATAAATGCCCACCAGCATAGGTTCAGTGTTGTGGATAATATACTATGATAACAATGGCTCATGGCCTCTTTGAAACTCATAAACTCTTTGACTTTACTTTGAAACGACTCTTGGTCGACTTGACGACTAACTCTTTGGAACCCTCTTTTTGGGGTCTACGAAGTTCAGAGACAAACAAGATACACCGAATACAATAACAAGATAAAAAGTATGTTCAATGAAGGACAACTACATGTGAATAAGGCTCGTTCTTTGAAGATAATCACGGCTATTAGCACCTAACTTTGATTCGGTCTTTTCTTTTGCTTTTCAATGACAACTTATTAGTATACAAGACTGTGACTTGAGAGACTCCATCAAGAAGAAGTGTGGTCTCAACCGGAAAATCAACAATGAACATGGAGTGCAATAATAGCAATGGAACTACTCCCGATAAGGGTTAATTGATAAATGAGTAGAATAGTTCTTTGGGCATTTCTTTTTGAAAACGATAAGTACTTTAGATTTCATGCTTTTGAAATAAGGGGATAGCCTTACATACATGTGTTCCTTTTCTATCAACACCTTGCAAACTCTAGAGATATTCACACACAATTATCTACATAATATAGATAATTCAAGTCAAGACGAAATCCATAGATCAAGAATTAACTCATTGCGATATTTTGTCGATCACCTAGAAGGCATGTTTCTCATGTTATGGTTTTCATGACTATTAATACATCATCAATCCTCTTTCAACAAAAACAAGTTCACAACCATATCCTCCATGATTCCTTATTTCAACACCTTACAATTTACTAATAATAACTTAAGAACTAGTTAACACCACTCAACAACTACCACATCTTTAGTATGAGGTCTAGCTTGAGTTCCTCTCAATCATATTTACCAACTCAAACAACCCTGATACAACAAGTTTATGATCAATAAGGTGTAGAAGAATCCTACCTCTACCAGCCACAAAGTTCCCCACAACAAGAGTCCTTCCATCTTCAATGAGCTCCCAACTTTGTCTAGCCATCTAGTGAGAATTTTTGAGATGTTCTTGATCTTCTAGGAGAGTAATCACTTCAATTACACTTGGAGATGTTCTTCCATGGTAAAGGAACCCTAGTAGGGTGTTTGAGAGCATTTAGGATCATTTTGGGTCGAAGATGATACGTTGGAAGGGTGGCCACCGAGTTTGGCCTTAAATATTACTCCTCATCATCTCTCATATGCGTCTAGTTATAGCCGCATATGCCACCACAGATGGTGGAAGTGAGGTGAGGAAATGGGGGCTTTAATCTGCTTCCGTCCATGAGGCAGAACGGCTTCCGTGGGACGAAATGTTTAGCATATTGTCTAATCTTAACCAAATTTTGCTGAGATGTGATTCCCTTAATTCGATTGACTTCCAACTTTCAGTATACCTCCATAACACTCATATAAGTTATACATGACCTTTGGAAGGGTCTCGGGTTGCTAGAGCTAAAATCGAATCGTGTGGTGTAACACATTTCTCATTCCAAGAGGCTTCAAAATCAAATAGTTGAAATTAATTTAGAAAGATTCATATAAGGTTTTAGCCAATCCATTTCCAGACTAAGATACACTCAAGTTTTAAATTGAGTAGAATCTGACTAGAATTCGTCTGATGGATAGTCTAATTTACTTATATGTTTTGAAAAAAAGTCCTTTAGAAAAAGTGTAATCCCTTTAAAATAACATGCTAAGGGTTTAAAAATTTGAAATACAAATTTCTTCTTTTTGTTATTGTCTTTGAAGGTCAACCATATTCCAATTTCAAACCAATACTTTAAACTTGGGTCTTGAAAGAGATTTTCGTTTTGAGAAATCACTTTAGTTGGGTTTGGCCCAAAATAGTCCTTAAAGGGGGCTTCATAAACTTAGCCCATTTTCATTCAAAATCAATTTTGGAAATCCATTTTTTTGACAAGTTTTGTATCTACATTCCAGATTCTTTTTCCTTTCAAAAACAATCCCGTTTTTATCAAGAAGCGGTCAAGTTTTTTTGTTCCAAAACAATCCATTTTTTACAAATAAACAACCTCTCAAGGGTATCGGTTCCAAAGAAAAACACATGATCTCAAAGGTATGTGACAAGTTTCCATTCTTTTAAAATAAACAACCTTTCATCATGTTAATGAATCTAGTACATATTTAGATAAAAATAAAATACCAACATGGGATTAGACTTACAGTATTCATAATCCTAGACAGAGAAGCATTTAAGCAATTATCATCTAAGGCAATAAACCTCATTCATGCACATAAAATAGACATGTCACACTGGACTGGTCATAGTCAAGTCTACATACATGTTAAACCTACCTAACCATTTACTTGAAATGTTATATCTCAACTTAAATATTCAGATTTCCAAATTTTTAAAATCAAGCAGTTGGTATTAAACTACGTGACAAGCTTAACAGTTTCAAGTAAATACATAAAGGATAAGAGTACAACTTCAACAGGGCATGTTGGCACAGATGAGTATTCTTTTTTATCTTCTACATATTCATTTATCATAGACTAGTGTAAACAAATCATGACATTAGGACTTAGACTCATAGATATCAGATACATGATAGGATCACATGACCAAGGTAAGCATAGATAACTTAAACAGGAGAGCAGGGCATGCATAGGCATGATAAAATCTAAGCAGCTAAGTAGTTAGCAGTTACTGAACTATACCAACCACACAGAAGACCACAGTCTATAGAAATGTGAAACTACATATGCTAATAGGTCCAGATGGAGCTCAAATCAATCCTAAATCAGCTTACCTATTCAGAAATCAGCTAACACATGAAATTACAGTATTTGTAAGCCTCTTCTAGACTTAAGTTAAACAGTTATGAGCTTATGATACCTACAGATAGATCACAAATGGTTCATTATCCTAGATTTATAACAAGTGAGCATTTTGAGTTCATTTATTACCTAAGCTAGGCAGTTTACATACCAACATACATGCCTGGGTGTAGCAAAATGTTAACAGCAAGCACAGGACATCATATAATCAATTTTAAAGCTAAACGGGTCACTGAAAATCACATCTAAGCTACATTACTTCGGATTAGTAGTTACAACATGAAGAGCCCTAGAATAGATACCAATATACCTATTAGTCTTATGCTAAGTTAATATTAACTATGGTAAACATGTGAGAAGCATAATAGGAACTACACAAGTCTTTTTACTAATATAGGGAAGTTACAGATTATCTTAGCCTCATTTTGGGTCCATATTAAGCCTAAACCAACCCTAATCAATACTTAATCATATAAAATCAGTTTGAACAAAGTTGTCACTACCTAATCATGCCTAGATGATGGTTTCGTGTCATTTTAGACTTAATTAACATATTGATCATAAACAGACATGAATTCATCTAAACAAACTCATAAACACCTACATATGCAAGTAAATTAACTGAATTTAAAATGAAAATAAATGGAGAGGAAAATACCTTCTTGTGAGGAAGCCTAGGATCGAGATTGGGGCTTGATTTCTTCACTTCACGCTCAATCACAGTCGCACACACAATAAAAAAGAAAAGTTTTAAAACTAGAAGACTAATTTCGAGACTAGGATTCCACCACAGGACTTGGAATCCAAAATTACTCAAAATCAGTCAAGTTTGGGATCGAAAATCAGCTCTTAAAATATAAAAGCCTAGAATTTCGAAGTTTGGACCTTCCAACAATGAGAGGGTGGGCTTCAATTTATAGAAACCCTCAAACCCTAGAATTCTAGATTGGATCCGATGTGGGAGAACAAATTGGGGGGAAATTTCCCTCCCAAAACTTCTCATCCAATCAGAAGCCAAAGTTTGAAAACAAATAGACAAGAACTAATAAAATCACAACAGAAAAAGCAACGAGAGGGACAACCTCACCTTGGAGAGGTGGTGGCAGTTTTGCGGTGTAAGGGAAAGGGAAATTAATGCCCTTACCCGTTTTGGACGAGCAAGACCTACGTAAAGCGATGTACACTGCACCTTTGCCAATTTTGGCATCGAAGGAGAAGAGGAAGAGAGAGGAATCGGCTAGGGTTCCTCCAATTTGGGCGAAAAAAATGAAAAGGGAAAAGGGAAGGGGAGATTTAGGTGTGAAGGATGGGTTGGGCCGGGCCGCGGTCCATTTGGGTCGGACTCAGCCGACCTAAACGAAAGAAAAAATAGGCCCAGTCGGTAATTTATAAATAATGTGAAAATAAGATATGATCTAAATAAGTATACTTGATGATATTTTGTCAAATAAGATGACAAAATACTTCCGAAATAATTTTATAAAATTATCTTTATCTTATAAAAAATATATTTTACTCCGTCTGTGACTCGGAAATCCTGAATAATTAAATAAAATTATTAGAGGTCAAAAATTAGGTGCCAACAATGTGATCGTGATCTTTTGTTCTCTGTAGATACTGTAAGACTCGTTTGGCTGCCTTTCAATGATCAATTCCCAGATTGCTCAAATATCTACCCAGCATGCTAACAATGTACACAATATTTGAACGCGTACAAAATTGAGCATACATTAGACTTCCCACTGCTAAAGCATATAGAATCATCCCTATTTCCATATTCTCAAAATTATTCTTAGGGCACGGTTCGATACTGAACTTGTCCCCTTTAGACACAGGGGTATCACATGATTTACAATCTCGCGTGCCAAATCATTTTAACACCTTTTCAATATAGTCCTTTTTGTATAATCCAAGAATACCTCGAGATCGAGCTCGCTATATTTGAATCCCTAATACAAAATTTGCATCACCAAGATCTTTTATCTAAAAATTCTTTTACATAAATCTCTTGCTATCATGCAACAATCCCATATCATTTGTGGCAAGCAATATGTCATCGACATATAAAATCAAGAAAACATGCCTACTCTCACTCCCACTGAACTTGTGATAGACACAATCTTCAAAAAGATTCATCTCGAAACCAAATGAGATAATAACTTGATGAATTTGGTGATACCATTGATGAGATGCCTGCTTAAGGCCATATATTTTTTTTATTAATTTGTTTGTATACCATTGACTTTGCATCACCAAATGCAGAGTTATCTGGTTGTACCATATAAATTATCTCACCAATGTCACCTCTAAGAAACGTATTCTTGACATCCATCTGATGTAGCTCAACATCAAAATGTGCGACTAACGTTATTATAGTCATGAAAGAGTATTTCGATGAAATTGGAGAGAGAGTCTATGTATAATCAAGGCCTTCATTATAGGTGAAGCTTTTATGCCACGATCAAAATCACGGGTGTCGTGGTAGCACCTACTCAATCCCCTCTGGTAGGTGAACCAATCCCAAAAAACAACTTTAAGAAGGTTAAATAAATGCGGGAGAGAACGAATACAACAAATAATAGTTTTCATTAAAACATCTTTAAATATCGATCCTTACAACAACCGTTTTTTCCAAAACCTGGTTTGACTTATACAAGGACTCTAAGATACAATGGTTGAGTGAGAAAATACAACAATACTGCTCCAAATGAGGAAGACAGTCTATACAAGATGGAAACTAAGGCTACCAGGATAAGTGGTCTGCCTCAACTCCCCCTACTCCAAACTGCAACCTGAATAGACTGAGTATCTGCATACATGTAAAAGATGCAGCAAGTATAGCATGAGTACACAACGTACCCCCATAGGAATAATAGGTCGACAACGACGGAAGATACGCAAAGAGAGATAAATATCAAGTTGACACCACATAACCCTGACTCTAACAATTCAATAAGCCAAATAGTTCATAGTGTTCACATATAACCACCAAGTCACCTTGTTAATATGAAGATTCACTAAATCATATAAGAACTCACTATCACATGAAATGGATTAATCATATAAATATCTAACTCACGCAAATTCATAAGAAACACTCAAGTAACATAGAAGTTCCTAAATCATACGGACATGTAGCTCCCCAATTAGTCTATCAATCCAGACAACATGTTCGACCTCGCACACCCAGATGACAACACGCATAGAGTCAACACTTAATTCATGTAACCGCTACTTTAGTCACTTCACCGTTCACCCTAAAGATAGAAATATACCCCTCACACCCTATTATTCCCATCCCTTGGTTGTAAGTGTAGCTATAAATGGGAACATGCAAACACACATTATTTTATTAACTCCCTTTATTAAATTTAGTCTTTAACCACCAACTAGACTTTGTACACTTTCGCTTATGGTACTATGGTCACCAAGTTCCCTCATAAAACCATAGATAGTTAGCTTCACTTATACACTCTCTTATCAAGTAAGAAATCCACACCCATGAGGCATACCAGACAAAGACTACTTAACAGCAACCCAACCACCCATAATAGACCTTTAAGCAAACAACCCTGACAGTTACCAAGAAATACAAACCAATAGAATTAATCGACCACAATAAAGTCTGATAGTGAGTACTCAAACTCATAAGGGTGTAACCATACAGTTCAATCCACAAAGATAAGTCAATCATAGAAACCAATTTCGTCCAATATAATCAATCCAGTCATGCAATTCTGTTTGATCAGGAAATCATCCAAGTACCAATAACCAATTCATGTCACATTATCACAGAGCAAGTAATTAATGTATGAATGAATTTATGTATGATATGAATACAATGCATATGTCCGATACTTTTATCCTCCAGTATACAGGCTATCAAGTTTTTATTATGATCAGCCACCCATGAGGGACCCACGAAGTCCATATACCCCTCTAAAATTTCCCATTGGAGTTCAGCACTTGGCTGAATAATAATAATTATTGCAGGCATGCAACCCGTACCCCGCAGATCATCATCATCTCAGTGTTGCCATAATCTCTTAGTATTCTTACCTTTTCGGTCCTTTGGACCTACAACATATATCATACCACTCTAATATCAATATCATCATAACCATAAGTATATCAATGCAAATGACAACACAAGGCAAAAATTATAATCTCATGAGATACAACCAAGTATAGAGATGAATATCACATGCTTTCAAGAATATATCAATATATAATCTAAGTAAAATCAGGATATCATTTAAAGCATGTGTAATGAATAAGCACAACGATAACAAGTATGGCGACGAGCCCACATAATAGCGACAAGCCCAATGAACCACCATGAGTGTATCAATCCATCATCACAGTTCAACATCGGTACCCACTTAAACGTTCATCACAACTATTTAAGTGGGACCCCAAAACACGCCTAATACCCGTAAAAAATTATAAGTAATTACATACTTATTTCAGAGTCTAGTGAAAGTAAACTGTAGCCTACCTCAAACCGAGCACGAGCCACGAACAGTTGATCATTTACGCATGCCTTAACTTCTTCGGGATGCCTCATAGTAAACATAGTCTAACACACAATTTGTACACATTATATTAAACTGAGCACATACAAGGACTTAATCCTTAACCATACAAAAGACTACTTAAAATCCATCCCGGGCCCATGTTGTCAAAATCCAAACTTTATTATTCAACAATTCTTAAACATGCTTACTACTCATAACCCGAACATAATTTGAAAGACAATCTTAAGTAGACTCTCAATTTCATGATTCAATAAAAGTCCCAATTTACAAACTCTATGTGTCTTTCCCAATAAGAAAAGGATCTCCATAATCAAATTAGGTTCCTGAACATCATCATTTCATTAATTCTAGTACTTATTTACAATAACCAAGCTAGCCAATTTATTTTTACACCCCTTTAATTCAAGAAACAATTAATTCCAACTACTATAGAGTTTTCAACTCATTTTCCCTATTTCATCTTTTGCCCTCAAGACTAGAAATATGGAACATAATTAAAAACACGGGAAAATTACCTTCCATGGAGGGTTATTAGGTCAAAAAATACAGGAAGAGCTCTTTAGGCCAGCCCCCTTTTCGAGATACCACAATTTTGGAAAGTGGGGCATTTTTAGGTCATTAAAATCTACTGGACAGACAACGCTTCCACCCTTGCAGACCTGGCCCTACAGGAGCGGATGCGCTTCGGCGTAAAATTTGAACGCTGAGGCGCAGGCACTTGACACCTCGCCTCAATGCAAAGGTGGATGGTACTTCACAAAAGCAGACTTAACTCTTCCATCGGCGCGGACATGTATTTGTTGGCGCAGACACTGATCTCTCAACAATTTTTCACTTTGATTAATCTTCGTCCTGAATCGTAAGAGTTACTTTACTAATAATTTTCACGTGTAATAGTCATCAGCAAATGTCCGGACGAGTGACATGATAGGAAATTAGATGAAAGGTTCATAACGACTGAACAAGTCGTTACACTTTAGCAACAAGACGTGCCTTGTACCTTTCCACATTTCCCTTAGAATCCCTCTTGGTTTTAAATATTTGTTTGCAACCAATGTGCTTCACACCATCAGGCAATTGGACAAGGTCCCATACGTTATTGTCTGTCAGAGACTTTATCTTCTCATTCACGGCAACAATCCACTTTTGAGAGTTATAATTTTCCATGGCTTAACGAAAGTTGGTTGGATCATCTTTCGTCACTCCAATGTCATTCTCATGTTTTTGGAGAAACACAATATAATCATCTGGAATTGTACTTCTACTCACTGTAGTGGATCTACTTGATGTCATTGGTTCTTGAGGTTGTAGAGTTTGTTCAATGACATTGTCTTGATCTGGAGTTGCTTCTTGAACAATATCAGGTATAGGAAACTATTTTTTAGCATTTTCAACAACAATTGAAGGAATATTTAGAGGAATTTCAACATACTCCTCTTCACAAAAAAAATCATTTATTCTTTCTTCCCCGGCAAACTCAACATCCTCAAAAAACCGCGCATTATTCGTCTAATAAATAGCATTAGTAGTGGGATCATAAAATTGTAACCTGAGGATCCTTCAGAGTATCCAATAAAATAGAAATTAATAGTCCTTGAGTCCAATTTCTTTTCATTTGGCCTATAAGGCTCTGCTTCAGCTGGACATCCCAAAATGTGCAAATGATTTAAGGTAGGCTTTTTGCTTGTCCAAAGCTCATAAGGGGTCTTATCAGTTGCCTTAGTCGGAACTTTGTTGAGTATATATGTTGCGGTATTTAATGTTTCTCCTCAGAGTGATTCAAACAAGATAGAATGACTATTCATACTTCTCACCATATCTTTAAGCGTTCTGTTTTGTCTTTCAGCATCACTATTAATAGTGGGTGAATGTGGCATGGTGTGCTGTAGGATGATGCCGCATTCCTCTAGGAATTTCACAAATGGTCCTAGACGTTGCTCACTTGATCCGTCAAATCTACTATAGTGTTCACCACGACAGTCAGATCTAACGTTTT
>CM056505.1:18097250-18314952 GCA_029783415.1 Anisodus acutangulus
AAGCGAAGCAGTCAATAGCAGTCTGTTCTCGCCTATCGATAGATAGCAGGTTGCTTCCAAGCTCAAACCATTTGAAAGGGAATTGCTACTTATTTTCAACTTCAGTCTTATAATTGTTTCACATCCAGTGATTGCAATTTTTCATGAATGAGATAAATGTAGCCATATCTTGAAAAGTCGTATGTGAACGTTATGAAATATTGTTGATCACTCTAAAAATCTGTAGAAAATAGTCCACAAATATTAGTGTATCAGTTTTAAGACGTCAAGTTTCTGTTGGCTCCAAATCTCCTAACATTTATTTGTTTCACCTTTATGCAATTCACACATACATCAATATCTGAAAACTTAAGGGGATTGAGAATATCGTTAGACACAACTCTCTCAATTCTCCTTTTGGAGATGTGACCTAATCTGTTGTGCCACAATGAAGCTGAATTCTTGTTGGTTAACTTGCATTTTATACCAATTGTATTAACATGCAAGGATTCATTATACGAAGCAATTGTGTCAATTAAAATATATTATTGTAACCTGATAAAGAACTGTATCCAACTAATTTTGAATTATAAGAAAGACTAAATTTTGCATTTCGAAATGAACAACAATAATCAATTTTTTCAAAATGAGAAAGACTAAATTTGCATGCCAAGCTAGTTAGAACACTACTTCTTATGACCTGCAACTTCCTTATTTTTTCTCTTCATGTCTTTCCTTTTATCCTATGGAACAACGGTTAAGTGCGCACTTTTTGTCTTTTCTTGATGCAATCTATCATCTTCCTGAACACAGTGTGAGATGAGCTTATTCAAAGAACAAGTCTCTTTCAGACAGTTATAACTCACTTTAAAATGACTAAACTGTAGTGGAAGGGATATCAAAACCAGATGCACTAGCAAGTCCCTAGAGAGTTCCATCTTAAGTGCTTTCAACTTTGAAGCAAGATGAGACATCTGCACGATGTACTCCCTGATGTTACATTTTTCTTGGTACCTCATTGAAATTAGACTTGTAAAAAGCGTACCAAGCCTTTTCACTCTTGACAAATATTTTTTTCAATTTCAGCCATAAATTTCTTAGCATTCTTAACCTTGTCAGATATAGTGCCCCTGAATGTTTCTAAAATGGCCTTCTTCAGGATCATCATACACATGCGACTTGATCTCTCCCTCCTTTCCATCTCCCTCTTTTCATAAGAGGTACTCTTATCTGTAAGAAGTGATAGAGAATTAGTCCTTAACACAAGGTCGAGATCCATGACTCCGAGAACTATGTTAAGGTTCTCTTACCATAATTTGAAGTTAGTGCCATTCAACCTAGAAATTGAGTTGATATTTACAAGTAAAAAATTAACTTAACGGGTCTTAATTTATAAAACAAATACTGCTAGTATATTCATTGTAAACAACTACGACATTTATTTAAGAAAAGCTTTAGAAAACCCTAAAAGGGCAAAAAACTTTTCTGGCAGTACATCCAAAAAAATACGTCAAAACCTCATTCAATATGCTTATGCCACATGAACGTCCACCAAGGCAACAGCCTCCTTCTTTCATTTGTTTTTAATAATAATAATAATAAGGCATATCAAAGATTGGAAGGTACAAGTTGTTGATGGTAATGTCACATCTGTCGTCGCCGATAGAACTCAATCGGAACCCCTTTATCCCAATCCTCCTTTCTAATTTTAATTATTATACAATTCATCATCATTAAAAAAGGAATTGAACTGTATTACAGCGTTGCGGAGCATCTGAATCCATAACAAGAAATTCATTAATCTATAATTTATTTTGCTTGACCTAACAAACTCAAAATAAATTCTTTCTGGAAGTAAATGCTGCAAAAGCAGTGACTAATCGATATTCTTTTTTCTTCCAATGCGTATTTTAGAAAAGAAAATCTCAATGATTTAACACAATACAAGCTTTTGATATCAATTGTAAGAACCAAATCACATTAAGATAAAATTCATCAACTTTTTTCAAGAACTATCATGTCAATACATCAAAAATGTAAAACTAGATGGGGAAGCGTACCTGAATCCACGAGTGTTGTAAGCAATTCTCGGTCTTGCGGTTATCGGTCTTCCAAATCAAGACGTAGGCAGCTCTTAACTTTTCCAATGATGGGCTATCAGAAAAGAAAACCTACGTCTAATTTGGAGACCATAATCTCATTTTGTAATTAAATATAATTATATAATTTTAGTTTAGCTCATCATTAAATTAGAACTACATTCAGGTATCTATCTATATATATATATATATGACAGAAATAGATATGACCGATAATGGAGGAATCTTTTATCTATATATATATATATATATATAAGTTGTCTGCTTGATTGTAAGCTTATCCAGATGACTGTGTATTTGAATGGACATCCATAATACAATGTATTTATAACACTCCCCCTTGGATGTTCATTTATAGATAATGTGTCTCGCTAAAATCTTACTAGAAAAAAACTAGTGAGAAAAAATCTAGAAGGAAAAAAGAGTACACATATCTAATAATACGCATTACTAGCTACCTCATTAAAAACCTTACTAGAAAAATTCAATGGGAAAAAACCTTGGTTAAGAGAAAAAGACTACATCGAGTATTTCATTTCCCCTGATTAAAATATGACATAATGCTGGAAGATGACGTACTCCAATCTTGTATACCAACTTATAATATGTTGAGGTTAGTCGTGCATTTGTGATCAAATCTGTCAAATTACCATTTGATAAATTGATTGATCATTTGTATCTCCATCTGCAATCTTTGATAGAGTTGCATCATCATCATATGATATTTGTTGGAATCACGCCAAGTATATTTCTGTCTTGTCTTATAAATTGTTGTTATTTTTGTATGATTTGATTATCATGTAGAATAACACGATATGGCAGTACTTTCATGCAAATATATAACATGTCTGGATTGAACTCTAATGTCGATCATACGAATGCCATGTATATCCAAAATAAATTTGACAATATTGTTAAGATAAACACATTCATATCAGGGCTTTCTTTTGCAATATGCAATTGATCTCACAAAACTATGTCATGTCCATAGTAATAGCAAGATCTATAAATGCATAAATTGCAGAAATATATGGTACTTCAGGATCAATCATTTCAACTTCTTTTAGCAAATAATCTACTGCTTCAAGAAACTCTTCAAGAGCTCCAATAATATATAAGTCATCAACTTGCACAACAATATGAGAGATTCTTATTATCATAAAGAGACAAGAGTAAACAAAGTCATATTTATACCCTTCGTCAATGAATATTCATTAAGGCGACTCCAGTGCATCAGCCTTGATTCATTTAAGGATTATAAACAAGTTTTCCAAGAACGTGTGATGTCTGAAATACATGTCTAATAAACTTTTCGCTTATCAAGATGCAGCATTTCACTTGGTAATTATTTCTACGTCAGCATGCTTTAAGAGACGTAGAATTCAGATCATCATAATCTTATACAATATTGCGCGTCATATTATATCAAAGATATCATCGATGAGATATCATTTTATAGCAGTTTGCAAGTCGACATAACTTACGGAGATCTCATCACTTCATTATTTTTCAAGTACCTGAACCTCCCATGAGATTTTATGAAATGTTATGTCATAGGCTCTTCAAGAGCACATTGCATCCTTATTATAATCATTTGCTCCTTTCATTTTTTAAGGATTGTTGGTTTTGGAACTAATTGGTCTACCATGCTCCATGCATTTTATAGACTCTATCATTTAGGGACATTTTAGGAGCATCTCGCAGTTGAAATATGAAATAGTTGGGTCAGCAAATGCTTCAAGCATTTGACTTGAATTATCTGAGGATCATACTGATGATAATTCACAATATATTTCTTAGTTGCTTATTCTCTCCCCCTTATATTAGAAAAACTAACATATATTCCCACCTTATTTGGGGAATCTATCTATGTGTATCATGGTAGATCCATTAATCATATACCGCAGAACAAAAACTATTAGATAGAAATATTTAGTTCCTGATCCTGAACCAATTATGAAGAGAGAATTTTATTGTAATTTATTGGTCTGAAGCGTACAAGTGTCGTTGTATGCAATATATCATATCTCAGATCAGCATATGAAGCTTTTTTCTCATAAGCAATAGTTTAGCTATTTATCATAGACATTCAACGTTAAACCAGCTTGAATATAAACCATCATTATCAAGATGAATTGCGTCGATTACATAATTTGAAAATTTTGCTCTCAACTCAATTATTTTGAGCAAGCAACTTCGTAAATGTCAAACTGCGGGTTGACAATAAACGCACATGTGACCGTCTCATAGATGCATCGATTTACGACATCACATTGTAGGTGAACGGGCCCACATTCACGTTTTATATTTTTAAAAATTTAGGGGATTCAATCCCAACATTATCTAGTATCAACTTATCATGATAACAAGCAACACAAAAGAACTCTTGAAGAATCTTCTAGTTCTTCAATATATTTCGAATAATTAGCACATCAGGTATAAGTCAGGATGATCAAAATTGTCAAGTCAATTGATAAAATAATCTGTACTAGTAAACTTCAAGTTTACCATGACGAGTGCTATTTATTTTAATAAATTTCTGATTTACTATAGCATGAGTTTTTATATCAATAAACTTCTGTTTTATTGTGGTATATGCTCGGATAACGTTTCATATACGTATTTCTTATCTGTAGTAATTTGAAGATATTCAATCTACCAATCATTTGTAATGTCAATATGATAATCATTTTATTGCTAGTAAACTTCAGGTTTATTGTAATTTGTATTTCGATCGTAACAATTACGATCTAGGATGAATAGTGCTATCATATACAACCTCTTCGAGATATTTTAATTTATTTATAATGAGATATTGTCTGAACACTACTATTGTCATAATTCTTGTAAACAAATAATTAGCTCTTCTGGAATTCCTGATCATTAGTTTGTACTGTCAAATATCGCTTAGATACTACTGTTATCATGAACGGAAATTTAATTAGACACTATTGGTCTCATTAAAGAAAATAATAATCGAATGGACATTTAAAGATAATTGTAAATTCATAAATAACGAAAAGTAAACACTAACTTCAAAATTTCAATGTCTCCTTCAGGGAGATTAGCCATTAACGTCTGAATATTTGTATCAAAGCGGTAACCACATAGTAATCACATCCTTCGGGAAGAGATATATTAATGTTTATTTTCTTCGAGGAAATCATAACAACTAACCATAATGAATCAATGTGGTTATGGTAAAAAAAAACATTCTACTCTACCTCCTTTTTGCCTTAGAATGATATTTAATAGATTTATTCACGATGTTTTTACGTACGATGGGTACGTGTTGCAATGACTTTTATACCACATGTATTTTTATTATTATTTTATCTCTCCAAGAGGTAGGTTGTGGTATATCTTCATTCACATCGGGGAATGAACCTGATTATTTGAATGTGCTTGATAGACAACGTTCATCTATAGCTCATTATTTCGCTCAAGCACAAGAAGACATTGCTTCAAAATTTATCTCAGATATTCTTTCTGCCCCTGGAGTAAAGTTTCAGAATGTTACTACTTCAGGAGTAAAGTTTAAAATTTTACTACTTCGAAAGTAAAGATTAAAGTTTTACTACGGGAGTAAAGTTTAAAGGTTTACCACTTCGGGAGTAAAGTTTAAAGGTTTACTACTTCGAGAGTATTTTTAAAGTCTTACTACTTCAAGAGTAAATTTCAGTGTTCCACTACTTCGGGAGTAGAATTCAGAGTCTTACTACTTCTGGAGTAGAATTCAAAGTTCTACTACTTCGGGAGTAGAGTTCTACTACTTCAAGAGTAGAGTTCAAAGCTTTACTACTTCGAGAGTAAAGTTCAAAGTTTTACTACTTCGAGAGTAAAGTTCAAAGTTTGCTACTTCGGGAGCAAATTTTTGAGTTTACTACTTCGATATTAAAACATATAAAATATTCAGAATATTTCTTCTAAATTATTTTATCTCTTCTAAATTATTCGATCTCTTCTAGAGATGAGCACGTTCATATTTGTAGACTTTGCTACAAACTGTCACATTCGCTTCAAGAAATGGACCTATATTTGTAACATTTATCAAAAATTCTTATTCTTCAGGAATGAAACATATTTGGATGTGTCTTAAGCATATCAAATAGTGATATCTTAGAACCTATTTTTGATATTGCTACTTCAGGAGCAAATCGAGGCATATAATATAATGTATAGAATTTTTCTCTAACACATAATTAGTTGTAGTCATAACTATACATAGAGGTTTCAGCTACATAAAGCGAGGTGCATCCAAAAATTCTAGAAGCAACTTGTATTCGTATAATAAGAAGAATGTGGTGCTTCCCGCTTTCAGTAAAGTAAGGCACTACAGGTATTGGATTCAGCTTGAACTAATAAATCGGAGACTGTTCTAATTTCCTATTGAGATAGGCAAGCGGAGGGAGAACTAGACGTATCTTGCTAGGTAAAGATAAAATATATTATCACTTCTGGTGATCATGTATTTCTTGTCAATTCTCATTTAGCCATTAAAGAATATGAAATTAACATCATAATCCCTCTTAATAATATTATTCTTCAGAAATAAATTTGAGACATAAATAATCTAAAATCAATTAATTCAAATCGGAAGAACCAAACAAAGTGAATTTCATTAGTATAGAAAATCGGATAGCCATATAGATTCTTTGTAGGCCGTCCTTGTTATTATTAACCATATACATGAATCTGCATCGTCATTAATTGCAAGATGCAATATACTTCACAAGTGATTCACCACTTCAAGAACCAAGATATGTATGCTTGCAAAATAAGCTAGCAATTATAGAAAAGAAACTTAAGAAAAACACAGCAGGTGTCAAGTACATATTGAGGATGCTTAGTGGTCATACCTCACATGGGTAGTTTTCTCTTTAAGAGTACACATACCTTATACGAGTGGGCTTTAAAATTAACAAAGATCGGAGCAAGATTTTAGGGAGTTGCCAAAGCACAAGATGTATCGACGCTGTTATGATTTTGTGAAGAAGATATTCAAACTCCACTGGACTCGTGTAATTAATTGCACCTGAAATAAAAAATAAATTCAAAATGTTACAAAATAATAATAAAAGTACAAGACAACAAGAGATATAACCAAAGAAGCTGGGGGAGAGATTTTTATTGTTCTTCAAAACTGATGTACAAATGAACTGAATTGACTTTCTATTTATAAAGGAAAAGAAGCAGTTGCGAGACTTTTCAGAAAGCTGCTGCAAGGCTTTTCAGAAGTTACTGGCAAACTGTCTGCTTGAGCTACTTGCAAACTGTCTGCTTGAGCCACTTGCAAGTTGTCTGCTTGATTATAAGTTTATCCAGATGACTGTGTATTTGATTGTAAGTTTATCCAGATAACGGTGTATTTGAATGAACATCCATAATACAGTCTATTTATAACAAATATCTACTTATTATAACATTTGGAAGAATCTAAAGTAAAAAGTTAATATATCGAAATACTTGCACATTGAACGACATTTCTACCTTTCCATTATACTCCTATAACATTTACTTTCGAAAATGTAATACGTATTCTAATAAATACTGCTGCATATAAATTATCTCATCTATCATTAAACTATTTAACTAAACATCATATCATAAAAGTACTTAACAGAAGGAAACTCAATTGCACATCAAGTTCAAATAACTTTAGAGGAGATGAATAGGTCTATCCCCTATAAGAGAAGACAATTGACTACCACAATTGGAGACAATGTTTGAAGTCACAATAAGGCATTTGAGGTGTGCGAGGCATGCTTTATTCCTTTACTAAGCTCACTAAATCAGATCAAGCTTAGTCATTTAAGGAATTTGTTCTTTGATATTTATTTAATAACCCAAATATATTGTTTTAACAATATTTACATAATTTTTAAAGTTGTGTACCTTACGGTATGAGGTTCAGGCACACCAATATATTCTTTTTATATATATTTTTATTGCTTGATGCGGTAAGCACGTGCAATTTACGTACACTAAGATTAGTACCAATAAATGAGCTTAACAAAAATCTCAACACAATTCAATCATGCGGAATGTGGAGTTTCAAATTTCTGGTCTATCTCAAAAGTCAAAATTAATCTTGATATATCAAATATCTGACTTTGTAGTTCATAAAGTATGTTGTAGTCTGAATATTACCACTTCCTGGCTCGTTCAAGACAAATAATGGCAGAAAGAAACAAGTGACAGTATTTGATATAGCTAAGGTATCAAGCAGCTCCGTGACCTGACCAGAAACAGGTTCGTGGACTGCACTTTTTTAGGTTCTCCATGTTTGATCCTGCCAGGCATTTTGAGTCACTGGTGAACCGTAGTTAAATGTTCGCTGTAAGTTGGTTCACAATCAACATATAATTCTTTAAATGATCTTGGTCTGCCTGAATTTTGAGTATACACCTTGATGTATGCATATCCATTGACAGTAAGTTATTTCCTTCTTAGCCCATCACCCAAGGGCTAGGAGATTGACGTCAGGGTTTAGGCTTTCTATACACTGAACTGCTCTTTTCAAGGGCCTAATTCTAATTGTCTCACATTAATGTTTCTACCGATTGACTTTTAAAAAAAAACACAGGATAAAACAACAGAAACCTCTAATCAAGAACACAAGTGGACTAAAAAAATTTCAAGTTCTGTTTCAATTGGAAGAGATTAGTAGTAAAAACTATGATGTCTTTCCAAAGACAGATTTGTTCAAATTAAATAACCTTAATCCATCTCTCACGAAATGATCTGAAGATACGATTTATTCAGCAAAAACTACACAAAGGACATACAGTGCTAGCAATAAGAGTTGTGGGAAAACATACTGCAGTCAAAAAAGAGTTCAGGCTATTCTCTTAATTAATCCTACTGGTATCCCTAAAAGTTATACTGATGACAAAATCCACGAATCTAGCCAAATGAAAGCTTCAATGAGCAAGCAAGGCAGAAGAAAAGTAATCGGTCATGTCTACAATTTTCTAGTCATGGAGATATTCACACCCCTGGGAGATCTTCGAACCTTAGATGACTCTCCTCCATCAGTAGCGCCCATTCCTTTCAAGTCCACAGACTTCTTAGGTGTTGCCACATTCTCCAGTTTCCGAGGGTACCAAATGTCATCTGGATTAAGAGGTAAAGAAGCAGGATCAAGTTCAAACGATCCCACAGGTACACCCTCTTTTTCAGTTCCTGTCATTCTGAATGATGGAATTCGGTGAGAGAACCTGTAAAGTTCATTTGGCTTTACAAAAAATGAGCCAACCTTAGTCTGGCTGGTGGGCTGGAAAAGGCTAACAAATCCACTCACTTTATCCAGGTAATTTACTTTTACACCGACATCCTTGACAAAATCAGAAAGAACCTCCACAATTTCATACTTGTACTCACTATGTTTTTCTGGGTTGGAGCTCCAACCGATATCCCAATCTTTAAAAAGAGCCCATGTCTCTTCTTCCCTAGGATATACAATGAATGCACCTCTCTTACCCTTTTTAAACTGCACTTGATGAGAGAATGTAAGACGATCATTAGTGTTTTGAGAACTCCCACGTTTGAATTTCCCACAACCAGCAGGCAACTCTGACTCTACCCACTCTCTGTCTCCTTCATCTTCTGGATTGGCCTCGAGCCAAGTGAACCGTAGCTCAAATCCAGGAGACAAAACTTTTCTAATCTGACAATAGAATCTTGGCATGCCATCAGCTGTATCATAACAAGCCCAGATTTGGTCAACAGCAAAGCAATTCTCTTCTCTGTGCTTATCAAAATCACTAAACTCTGGATCAGGACAGTTATATAACTCTGGAGAATCATCTGTATCTGATTCTGAATCAGAAGAATCATCGACTTCAACATTTTCCGTCGGTCCAGCAGTCTGTTTGTCAAATTTGGAATTTTCGTCTTGCAATTTCGCTTTAGGAGGAGTTGTTCCATTTTGAGTAGCATTTGCCTTGGAATTACCAGTTGGTTTGACATCCTTCAAGTCATCAGCGTCGTTGTGCTTTGAAGTATCATCTCCAGCCCGTGCCTTCTTCAGAGGGTTGGCAGAATCATTCTCGTCATCACTTGCACCTTCATTATAGGAGACATTCTGGCGTAGGCGAGAGGATCTCCTAGGGCCGAAACTATCAAATCCAAAACCTTCTCCAGACTCAATGTCCACAGTTTCAGGCTCGGTGCTGTTGGAAGTATCAATGCTCTCACTTGATTCAACTGTTTGCTTCCTACTCCTATTCCTGTTTTTTTTAGCAGCCCCCCTTTCATTTCTACCACCCATTCCCTTTTCGGCCTTCCCTTTAGCCTTTAAATCGTCAAATACCTGAGCAGTCTTCTCTCTTGGTACCACTGGTTGTGTTCTACTGCTAGGACCTTGTTGAGGTGTAAACCCAGCTGAGGTGGGAACCTCTTTCTGCTGATAAGGCGGCTGGGTTGTGTTTGACCTAAGAGGCACATCCTGCCCCCCAGGACGACTCCATTGTGGTGCACCTTGAGAACCTAAATCATATGCAATAAAAGGCTTTGAGCATTTCTGGCAGCGTAATGCTCTGTTCACAAAACTCTTGTAGTACTGGTACCTAATACTGCAAAAAGGACATCCCGTCCAGAATGTTTCCGGCATTGCTGAAGAAGTTGGTCGTGTTTGCTGAATATTATTTGGATTACTGAACTGAGTACCAAAACCATTTGGAATATTATTTTGTCTAGCTGGAGGATTTCGATTAACCTGATGAGATGTTCGCTTTGCTGCTGCACCTTTGGATAAAACCCTGTACTTACTATCATACAAAGCCCTTTTCATCGGGTCAGAAAGCACCATATTTGCTTCCCCAATTAGCTTGAAAGCTGCTTCTGTTCCTGGAAACTTGTTCTTGTCAGGATGAAGCACAAGCGCAAGTCTCCGGTATTGTTTCTTGACGGTCACTTCGTCAGCCATCATATCAATTTGGAGGATCCCATACCAGTCCTTTTCTGATCCCACTGTACTGCTCTGAGCTGAACAGTGGACATTACACACAGCAAGTAGCTGCGATATATTCTCTAACTGAGGGTAAAGACGTTCAGCTTTCATTGCAACCTTTTGAGCCCCTTGAAAGTCATTACTCTGCATTTTCTTCTCAGCCAGCTCTTTAGCCCTTAGGGCTTCATCCTTGTTGCACTCCATCACAAATCCCAATTAATATACTAACCTGTAAGATGCACTACGCATGCATACACAAGTCTCCAACATATATTCGTCATGCTCAACTCCGCATTCCTGTCCCAATTAAAAGGAACATATCTGTCAATTCTTGCAGGAAAATTTAGATCTTTTTTGCAACATGCAGATCAAAAATTGCTTTTACTAATTACTAGTCATTTAGTAACAGCTCTAGAGATATCATGCACACCTAAAAGAAAAAAAAAAGTAAGGAACTTCACCTTCAGCTACATCATATGAGCTTTGGCGCAGCCAAGCTATAAGTAGTTGACAAGAACAACCCAGAAAGAGAAGAAGCTTAAACAAAGATAGCAAATCCTGCACCAAAAAAAGTAGATGATTGTCATTCTCTCCCCAACAAAGAGAAAAAGAAAAACCAATAAAAGAGAGAATGCAAATGAAAAACAACACAGTTAAGAAGTCATAGG
This sequence comes from Anisodus acutangulus, assembly GCA_029783415.1. Taxonomy (NCBI): domain Eukaryota; kingdom Viridiplantae; phylum Streptophyta; class Magnoliopsida; order Solanales; family Solanaceae; genus Anisodus; species Anisodus acutangulus. The sequence continues at coordinate 18,108,950 of CM056505.1, forward strand.
CACACAGTTAACTGATTCCACAAATGGAGGAACTCTACGAGATACAGCTAAGAGTTATAAATAAGAGCAATCATGTCAAAACAAGTGGAAATGAACTACATTCGAAATTTTACAAGAACAACCTAACTTTCCAGTAAACGATAAAGTTAACATATAAATAGCCTAAGATATCAAACACAGGAGTCTTGACATATCACTAGCAAAACAAGGAACAAAGAGAGTTCAGGGACCTTAGCATCAAACTATAATCTGACTCCTTTGTCATCTATTTCTCCGGGAGCAGTCTAAAACTTTATTTCACCTTTATAATCAACTGTTTGTGGAAGTTTCTAATGTTTCCTATAGACCAAATAGAATTGACTTTCCTAAAGAAGGTTACATTACATTTGTTCAATCCACATATGGCAGCTTGTATACATCTAAAAACTAGAGTTATTATTACTATTATTACTAATATTACCAAGAGTGTAAAATTTGATTACTTTAATTTTGCTGTCACACAAGTTCTCAAGCTGCTATAATACATGAACATTTAACTTCTATAGAAACTCACATTTTATCGAAATATGAACAAAGTGAAGCATGAACAAAATATACGCATTTAGTCAAGGTATGGGATACTGACACAACTTAGTTGAAAGAATGTGATATATAAGAATGATAAAACCCCACATGCTGACGAAATCAGATTGCGTATATCAACATACACTAAACCTACATAAACCCTAAAATTCGAGCATATTGCTGACAAGCAAATAAAACTAAGATCAATTGATGCAAAAAACCCTATCTAGTCGAGACTGTGAACCGAGTAACTTAAATTTCAAAACCCATACAAATCAAAAGCATGATAAGGTTTAAGAAAAATATATAAGAAAAGATGCATACCTAATGGATGAAAAGGGAGCTCCAAAGTTTTGACTATGGGAAAAGGATAAATCTTAAATAATTAAAGGAGGGAAGAGAATCGCGGGAAGTGGAAAGAGAGTGAGAATTTCAGGAAGGGGGGAAAGACCCAGAATTCTTCTGAAATTTCATTTCCCCCAAAAACCAACTTTGTTTATCAATTTGTGAAGCTCGATCCTTGTGCTATTTCCATAAAGCATGGGGGACAATCTAGAGGTTAGGTTTTCTCTAGGGGTGGTAAAATAAATTGGGTTGGGCTGGGCCCACATGTTTTGGCCCATTCATAATATTGGGCTTTAATAGGTTGAGTATGTCCCAAGAGTTTTATTTCTAGCCACAATCGATTTGATTCTACTCTTGTGGTCTCGTTTATGCGATAAATTTTCCTTTTTACTTTCTCAAAAAGAATGAAACATCTTTTTTTGTAAGTGAGAATGTATTGTTGAATGTCTCACCCACAAAAGGTGTAATGCGTTTTGGAAAGAAGAACAAATTGAGCTTGAGATTCATAAGTTTGTTTGAGGTGTTGTAGCATATTGGAGAGGTGGCCTACAAGGTTGACTTGTCCACCATACCTGACAGGTGTTCATCTAGAATTTTATGTGTGCATATTGCGGAAGTACCATAAAGATAAGTCTCAGGTCCTACGGTTGGATACGGTTTAGCTTGATTAAAATTTGACCTTTGAAGATGAGCTTTTGGCTATTTTGGATAGGCAAGTTCGAAAGCTTAGGCCCAAGGAGATAGCTTCAGTGAAAGTACATTAGAAACATCATCACTTGGGAGGCGGAGGCAGACATGCAGAGCAGATATCCACATTTATTTGACAACTCAAGTATAATTCTAAACTCATTCAAGGATGATCATTTGTTTAAGTTGGGAAGATATAAAGACCCGACCGTTAATTATGAGTTTTAATGCTAACTTTCATGTTTGGGAGCTTTGGTACAAGTCATCATTATTGTATGGAACTTGTTTGAGGGGTATGGTCGGGACCCTAGGGGTTCGGGTGAGTTTGGGCAAATAATTTTATTTCAGTTATTGCACATTTTATTTTCCTGGTGCATCTGAATTTGCATACCAGACATCGCATTTGTGAGCCCATAATTACGACCAGAGTATCACTTTTATGATAGGTTAGTCTTTAGGGAGCTTCGCAATTGTGATGTTGAAGCCACATTTGCGAAATCACTTTTGGTACACATGGATAGCATCTGCGATGGACCCCTATAGTATAAAAGGGATGAAATCAGGGTTCTTGATATTCTAACTCCATTTTGGATAAGAAAAGTTATAGGATTAGGAGATTTCAATTTTGTACTTGATTTAACACTTAAATCATGGATACGAGGTAGAAATTTAGGGGTTTTGGACCTAAAGCTAAGAGAAGGTATTTTGGTGTTTTGGTTATCGAAAATGACATTTGATTATAGATTTGAATTCAGGGATGGGTAACATGAAAATATAATCAAATTCAGATCTTAACCCTAAGATTTGGGTTTGATTCTTAGGTTGATGTTGACTTTGAATTCATTTAATATCGCAATATGAGTATCGTTATTTATCCCTGCCCCTCCCCCCCCCCCCGAACCCCCTCGCCAGAGTATTTTTTTTGAATAAATTAGGAGTATTCATAGACTTTTAAAAAGGAAAGGCTACTCGAGGAGGTTAGGGTGATTCATATCTAGGTAATTTAAGGCTTTGACTTTGATGAGGGAATTTTTCCTAATTACATGGATTGTTACTATAGCACATGTATTACAATAATCATACCCGTTGCATAAGGGATAGAATGCTATTAATACACTTTAGCGATAAACCGTCGCAATTATATCGGAACCGTTGCCATAGATTTACCTACTACGATGGTTTTCTGTAACTGTTGCAATAGCTCATCTGTGACAACTATACGGTTCTATTGGAAATGTTTAAATTGCCTCCTAAATTTTTTCCTAGTTTCACTAAACCCACCAAAATAGGTAAACCACTTTATTTTTCTTTTAACTCAAAAATCATTAAATATTAATAAAGAGAGTCCCAACACTCGAACTCTCAAAAATCATCGGCGACTTCATCGAGAACCCCAATTCCCAAATCATAAAACTGTTGGATTGTTCTCTAAAAAATCATCAGCGACTTGAGATACTTTGTCACCTCAGCTCCGACTGTTTCGAATTTGTTGAGCCCGTGAATCGCAGGTGTGAGTTTGTTCTAACTCACATAAAAACTCCCAAAGTCGCTGCTCAATCAAGTCTATGTTAGCTTTTCACAGAGACGTAATTCACTTTTTAGTTTATAAGTTGGTGTAGTAATTTTCTTGTTCTCTATAGATAATTACTAGGGCGTGCATTATGTGAGCTTTTTATAGCTGTTATTATTCTTATTATTACTGATCTTTTTGAATTTTGTATTGATTGTAAACTAGGCATAACAAACATTCTAGGTGTGCTATTGACAGTTTGGTTATGTTTTTTTTCTAGTTAGTCTTTGCAGAGGACACATTAGTATTTCACATTGACTATCTAAGTGATTGTGGTGTAATTTGAGAAATTTCAGCCTTGAACTTTGAAAAAATCTTCAGTTCCTATAATCAATATTTGTTTTTTCATTGTGACTTTGCTGAATTATGGATGTATCCTATCAAATTTCAATGTATGAAAATGTTCTGCATTCTGGGCAGATTTTGATGCACGAGACTGTTTATGAATTTTGGGGTTGCTGAATTTTGCAAGTTGTCAACATATTTTTATGCTTGTTGCTGAATATGAAGTTTAGTTGAATTTGTGTTCTATTTTATTGGACTAAACTTGTTTGCCAAGCTTGCAATTTTGGAACCCTAAGTGAGTCAATCTGGTAAATTTCGTAGGTTCTAGAGTTCATCAGATGAAATGGCTAGTAACGGGCCTAATGACACTACTAACCCAACAAAGATTTAGAAGATGGGGTTGAAACTACTAGCGTAACGTCTTTTTAAAATTTATTCTGCATATTCTTCTTGGCTGAACTGTAAATCACTAGGTCAACTCTTTGAACCTTTGTCATTGATAGAGGGAGAAATCTATTGCTGGATAACTTTGGGCTTCTGATCTTCTTCATTTTTAAAAAAAATTGTGATTTTTGTTTGTTCAAATTATTGAGTTTTGGTGTCAATATTTTTAAAATATCTTGTTGCTTATTTTCCTGTTATATCATTTAAAAATGATAAAAAAAATAGGTAAAATTACTTCGATTTAGTAAATATCTAGTGAAAAGGTGTGAGCTTAACTGTTTTACTGAAATTAATGATATATCTCATGTTAAAATGATCCAATTTAGGCAATATTTTGTTTTGCTTTGTATAAATATGAGGTATGGGTTTAGTGGATTATTGTCTGCGCATGTCCTGCATGATGCATATCGACCTTGTATAAGCTTGTATGCCTCCATGTTTCTCACTATGTGTTACTTATAGCTTGCCCAATTTATCCCCTTACCCAAACACCCTTTTTTTACTGTCATATTGTTTCTCGGCCTGCTTGACTACGTATTTCCTTTCACCCTTGTTTTGTTTCTTTTCTTGTGTTTGGTTTGTGTTCTCCACCTCCATACTTATGCCCTCTTGTGTTCTTGTATTTGTGTCACCTTGTGTGCTCATTTATGTATTTTGATTCTTAAGTATGGTACTTGAGATTTGTCATTGTTTACTATTCTTCTGATGCTACTTTTTAGTTCCATAAAAGGTTAACAGAACACACTACCTTTGTCAGTTGCTTGATTAGGTAGTGCATCTATCAATTTATTTCCCTTAGGATGTGTGTATAACTGACTTGCTTATTTCCATTAGTCTCACTAACTTCATCCACCCAGTTTGCAATATTTCATGGTGGCTTCCACCCTTCTTCAAGAATTCTCTGTATTAGTCGTGAGTCTATCTGCATAATGATATTATCAAGTTGCTTTGTATGAAATTATCTCATACATTCTACTATTGACATTATCTCAACTTCATTGTTTGTTTAATGTCCTATCTCCTTTGCTTGAGCATACATTATTTCTCAGCTTCATTTCTTATACAAAAACCCTAAGCACTCCTTCCAGGACTTCCCCCGGAAGCTCCATCAGTGTTGCATATTAGTCACCCTTTTGTGGAAACTTCCATAACACCTTAGTGACTTTAAGCTTTGCCCTTCCCCTTCCCCTTTTCATTATACTAATCAAATCAGCCTATCTGTGTGGAATCTGTCTACAACAACAACAACATACTCAGTGAAATCCTACACCCTGGGGTCTGGGGAGGGTAGAGTGTACACAGACCTTATCTCCACCTTTGTAGGTAGAGTGGTTATTTTCGAAAGACCATTGGCTCAGGAAAAAGCATAATCACAAGCAAGACAATCAAAACAAAGCAAGAGTAAAACAAGAGAAACGGTCAAACTCAGATAAGGAATTAAAGTAGTATAAAGTGCATTCGAACAAAAGGGAGCAGTAGCTAACACAACTAAATAAGCTAAACTAAATACACTAAAGAACACATAGCAGCAGAAATCAAACTACAGTGGATTATAAAGCAATAATGTGCTTATAGGTGTGATAGGCTAATCGGGCCTATAATAATAATACTACAACTCTCAATTTGTAAGCATAAGTAGGACTACGATCGAGTATCTACTACTATTCTACCATAATCTGTATCATCCACAACCCTCTATTTAAGGTCATGTCCTTAGTAAGTTGCACCTGTGCCATATCCCATCTAATCACCTCTCCCCAATACTTCTTTGGCCTACCTCTACCCTTCTTGAACACGTCCATAGCCAACCTCTCACACCTCCGCACTGGGGCATCTGTGTATCTCTTCTGCACATGCTCGAACCATCTCAATCTCGCTTCCCACATCTTATCATCCACCGAGGCCACTCCCACTTTCTCCCGGATATCATCATTTCTAATCTTATCTCTCCTTCTAGCCAACACATCCATCTCAGCATCCTCATCTCCACAACTTTCATCTTTTATAGGTGTGATGTCTTGACTGGACAACACTCCGCCCTATACAACATAGTCGGTCTAATCCTATCTCTCATGTGTGGAATCTGTCTAATAGAAGGATTTCTAACCTGCACCAGCCTCTGAATTGTAGCATATATCTGATAAATATATCTCCCAGTGATCTATTCTCTCCATGCTTGATAATATTTCTCTTTTTCAGAGCTCTCATATGATGATGGAAAGTACAACTTGATAAATTGGTTTCAATCTATATGTTACTGGAGCCTGCCACCATTTTAATATTCTTTATTGTAACTAAAGTCTTTCAATGTTTATCCCTGCAAAAGAACAAAAGTAGGACCAAGTCATGTTATCCACAAAGGATGTGGCAAAAAATGTGTTGGGTTGTTGATGTGCCATAGAATTACGATACATTTGATATCTTTTGAAGAATAAGTTTTACTTGTTTTTAAGCAAGTTTGTGTCATTTTGATGTGATTTGGTTATGTTTCGGGTAAATGACAATAAAAAGGAAATTACAAGGAAATTTCACCAAAGTTCCCAAGATTCAAAGTTGTACGGACTGTACAATTGGAGCGTAGGAGTGAAGGTTAGGGAGAATGTTGGATCTATGAGAAACACAACGACGGTGGATTTGTATGGACTGTACTACCTATCGTACATTTATCTCCACTTCATTGAAGATAAGAGAAGGAATTGGACGAACCGTTCAAACCGTTCAAACCGGGCATAGAGTTGGACCGTAGAAACTTATACGGACTGTACTTATTTGCACGGTCCATACTTTGTGGCGTCGGGACAATTTTGTCAGAATTTATTTTCGATTTTTTTGGACTTGTATAAATACTTTTTAGGGTTTTGTGGGTCATTTATCATCTATTTTAAGACTTAACTCAATAGTAGTGAGTACGGAGAATATTTTGAAGCTTTTAAGAACAAGATTCCATCTTTTAATCTTCTTTATTCAATTGTAAGTTTCAATGAATACTTTATTGCTTTGCTTTGTCATCAACATTATGAGTAGCTAATTTTAATACTAAGATTGTGAACCCAATGATGAGTGTGATGTGAATGGGTATTCAATATTGATATGTGTATAATGGGTTGTTAGTATTTATTTATTCCTTATTCATTCATGTTGGTTAATGGTTGCAAACATTAGCTTAAGACATAATTTTTACTTTACTTGGAAAAATGAGTAGGATTTGGTAGGGATAAGTAACAAGGACTCGGAAAGTTAACTTTCGTTTAACAAACTCACTTAGGAATTAGAGGAGTTTACTTGGCATAATTAATGGTTCTTAATTTCACTCTTTTATATTTGGGAAAATCATAAAGAGAAATACTTCCTAACTATTGGGAAATATTAGGAAGTCACATAGAGATTAAGTGCATACAATACAACAATACGTTAGAAGTATATCATACTAACACCTAGAGCATTACATCTCATCTAAAGGGGACATAGCCTTGGTTTCTTAATCAACTTATTTACGAATCAATTCAAGATAGCTAGTAGAAATACATCAACTTTTACAAACTTAATGGGATACGAACAAAGGCCTAAGTCAATTACTACACTACGATAGTAACCTTTTAGCACCTTATTCCCTGTGGGATTCGACCCCGATCTAGTTGGGTTAATATATTTGACAACGTCCGCTTTATGACATTTAATAGATGTAATTTGAGCGTATCAAATTTTGACGTCGTTGCCAGGGAATATGGTTTGAAATTAATAAAGAGTGTTTGCTTTACTTCAAGTCATTTTCTATTCCATCACACTTTGTTTTCTTTTTTATGGTGAACTAGGTGAGAATGGCAGGTAGAAATGGAGGGCGTGGAGCTAATGGTTGTAGGGGAGGCAATGCAGTTCCCCCACCACCAAAATTTGAATACGAAGGAGAAAATGTGGTCGCTGATCTTCTTCAGGAGGTATTATATGCATCAGATATTGTTCCTCCAAGGGCTGGTGCAAACTTCAAGATTGATAGTTCTCTCTATCAACTTCTCAAGTTTGAGGGTTATTTCTGGAACTCCACCAATAATGACCCACATCAACACTTGAGAAATTTTCTAGGTGTGTTCTAGACACACACTCAGAATATGGTCTCTCCATATCCTTTATGGCTGCAAAATTTCAAGTATTAATTGGTCGGTGAAGCAAGGGCATGGTTTGAAAAGTTGCCCCATAATTCTATTCACACTTAGGCTGAGCTCATGATTGTATTTCTGAAGAAGTGGTTTCCTCTAAGTAAGAAAGTTGAGCTTCAAGACAAAATCTTCGAATTCAAGCAACTCTAGAGGGGAAACTTTATGAGGCTTGGGAGAGGTTCAAGATTCATTTGATATAGTCTCCTAATCATGGGTTTCCTGAAAATATTCGAATGGAGAAATTCTATACGGGGCTGGATTCGAGGGCACAATTTATAGCTAACAATGCAGTCGATGGATGTTTTATGGATAATTCCTTCACTCGTATCACGAATTTGGTTGATAGGTTGACAAAGTAAAATCAAGAATGGCATTTGGGTAGCACTAATGGAGTAGCATATGGTGCTCCTTTATTGAATAACATAGTGAATGAGAACCAAGAGAGGGATCAGACTATTGCTCAGCTGGCTACCAATATTAGTCTGCTGACCAAGAGGTTTGTTGAGGATGACACGAAGAAAGTGAATGTAGTTGAAGAGATGCAGATTCCACCGAAGGGGATGTATCAGGCACATGATGGTCCTTATTCAAAGGGGCCACCAATCTAATATGAGGATGCTAATTATGTTCACAACTTCTAAATGGGTTATCAGAAGAAGAATTACTAGGGGTCCAGTTATCAGAATCAGAATCAATGGAAACCACAGCAACAAGGGCAAGGATATCAGTATGGGTGAAATAACTATGGTGTTTCTAACCAAGAGAACTACAATAAATATAATAACTTTGGGAATCAAAGTTCTAATGCTTATATTCCACCAAAGAGTCAATCGTCTAACTCACAACACTGGCGAGAGGGTCCTTCGAATGATCAGGGTAGTTCTAAGTTAGAGAACATGATCTAGCGAGTATTAGCCAACTAAGAAAAGACTGACAAATCAATAAAGTGGTTGACTGAGGTAGTGGGTTCTCATACGCTTCTATTCATAAGCTTGAGTCACAAATTAGAGATCTTTCGAGAGAACAACATCCAAAGTAGAGAGGTCAACTCCCAAGTTGCCACACCCCAACCTTAGGGGGGTGGCCGACACCCAGCGCCCAAAGGCTTGAGTGTACCATTCTAGCATCCGAAACATGTGATATGAAACTTGGGCTAGAAAAGCCTCCCAATAACAATAGAAGACAAGACTGAATGATAACCTGCACGCAAAAGAGTCCTAGCAGTATATATATATATATATATATATATATATATATATATATATTTATGTATATTTCAATAGGTTATTTCAAAGGGGGGTGTGGGTATGGTTGTAAGTCCTACTCGGTACTCCCTTCCCGTTGAAAATCTCCTTATGTTAGTCTTTTTAGATCAAATAGCTATCTCAGGAATATATATATATATTTTTTTATCCTGGACTCTGTCCAGTCACTAGTCTTTAGTTACTGTTCATCATCTCTATCATTCGTCTTTGGTTACTGTTATGCTCTTGACTACGCTATGCTTTCTTACTTCTTCTTCTGAACAGTTCATCTCTTCTTTTAGACCTTACCCTTATCGTGACAGTCGTCTTTAGCCACACCCAATTTACAAGCCACAACAGTCCTTCAGCGGACACCAAAAGGCCAATAATCAACCACCATTGACATAGAAATTTACAGGCTAATCCATTGAGGTCATGACGGAGTCTAAAAGTTAACCATATACTAAGTTCAGAAGATAACCATATCTAAGCATATTGCAGTTTAAGATTACAACAGTAATTTCGAGATCTATGACATGATTTATAACAGCAAATAAAGATTCATGATGAAAATAAAAACTTCATATTAATATACTGGCTCTTGCATTTCTGCAAGATTTCATAAAAACATAATATACATGGTGGAGATAACTACTGAAATTAAAAACTTACATAATTCAAAGTACGGGGAGGTTTCCCTTTCGGGAGTCCCGAAAAGCTACTGCACACTAATAAGCTTGCTCCAAAATAAAGCTATCTTACATGAAGGGATTTATACAATGGGATAGCGAGGGAAAGAGAGGGCTATCATTTTTGGGAGTGGAGTGTTGATCTCTTGTGTTTTTTATCTCACTTCTGTGTTTTTCGATCTGTCTTTCTCTTTCTTTGGTTCTGATATTTATAAGGTCTCCCTGGACTTCAAATTCGGACTTCAAACTTGTAAAAGAATCTTTTTAGAAAAGTTTAGGCCGGGTGCGCTGTGGGCCCCATCGTCACTTTAACTTTCCGTAAAGTTTTATTCCTTTTCTTTTGTCATCTTTCATCGCTGTCCTACTTTTGCGGTTGCTTTAGCATCTGTTTTATCTTTATCTTCTTTTCTGCTGTCTCTGCCTTCTTTCTGTGGTGAATTCTACACCGTTCTTTATTTGATTACTTTCTGCTACTCGTCTGTTCTGTCTGTTCCTTGGCTTTATGTGCTCAAATTATGCAAAGCCACAGAATCAAAACTCATGCCTGAGTCATCATTGTCATTTGGATCCTGAGCATAGTTTGATTCTAGGAACTCATTGTCTGAACTAGTTTCTGATACATGGTCTATACCATCCAGATTTTGGTTACGTTCTGGATTTTGTTATGGTGTTATGGACGCCACTGGTGGTGTAGCCACCGGTTTTTCATGTTTGTCTTCGCTTTTGGCCTCCGTTTGTTCCTTAAAAATTTTCTCAAGAGTTTCTTTAATTATTTGTTCTATACCTTTAGTCTGTCTTGTCCTCGTCTTGGATGTAGATCCTGTAAAGGTCTGTGGGAGTCTTCGTCTTTGCTTTGAGGAGGTTGCCTCATCTTGTTCACTTTTTGGCAAAGTGACAGCCATTAACGGATTTGAGTTGTCTTTACCGGTAACCGTTTGCACCGGACTAGTTGTACCCATAGCTGGTACAATAGATTTCTTAGCATTTAGAAGGGAATGCACACCTGTCTCATCCATTTTTGAAAGAGATGGAGAACTCTGAGTCTGCTGCCTGAGCAAGTTTTGTCTGAGTTTTAGTTCTAGCTCTGCAACTTTCTCCAAAAGATGTGTATTTTGGATCTGGAGTATTTCCTTGGTCTGGTTTAGTCTTTTTACGGTATCGGTCATTGCAGTACAATGATCGCAAAAAATAATTTTGTCTGTATCTTTCTGGATAATATATTGAGGTGTCTGGTTTAGGCTATTTCTGATAGCTAGAGTAATATAGTAGTTCGGCCCAAGTATTCCTCGAGCATAGTCTAAGGCTTCAGTGAACACATTAAAACCTTTGAACAGTGGTGTCTTGAAACCTTTAATAGAATCTACTACTTCTAACCAAGTCTGAAAAATACCTTTTGTCTTTCCATGAATTACAACATAAAATTTGAAACGTTTGTCTAAATTCTTTTCGTTAAAATAATGACATGTACAATTTAGAGTAGCTACGAAATGGCTTGTGTCTTTTCTGTTGTGGGCTATCCACAAATTGTCTATCAAACATTTTTGTTCTTTGTCTAAAACATAATCTGGGAGTATTTTAAACGTTAAGTTTGAAGCTGGAAATGAAACTAAATTATTCTTACCATAGTATAGTCTTTCTAGAGTGGGAGCAGTTATGGGCCTGAAATTCAGGTTCCCCAATACTGTTTGTCTATAATCGTCTTGGGGTTTGGATGGGCCTTTCCCCTTGTCTTTTGGATTTGTCTTTGACGAACTCATTCTGCTAAGAGATAAACAAAGTCTGTTAGTTTGTAGTAATTTTTAGTCTACTAAGCTGATCTGCCAAACTGTTATCCTTTCCCTTAATATGTTCGAATACTAAGTTGTATAGTGTCTAAAAAATTAAACCACCGTCTTCTACTACTGTTCTTATCATTTATTTTTTGGTGGAATTTCACTATGGCCTCGCAGTCTGTTCTAATTAAGGTTTCTGGTTTGTTTAGAATGTATAGTCTAAACGCATTATGACCGTATACTACCGCTAGGATTTCTACGTCTATGCTACTCATATTCCCCTTTTCCTTGTATTTACCGCTTTGATAAGCGCAAATCTTTTCTGAGGCTTTGCTACAATATTTATTTGTTTTGGCTTTTAATACCGCTCCCCATCCGTCGAAACTGCCATCAGTTTCAATGATTAGGTAATCTGTTTTTAACGGCATACTTAAGTCTGGGATATTTTTTATCTGCTCTTTCAACAACTTTACTATTTTTATGTCTTCAGCGTTGAAATGTTTTTGCCCTGTTGAGCCAGTCTTAGAGTATAAGGGTCCTGCTACCTTTCCTAGATCTTTAATGAATAATCTGGCGTAATTTAAAATTCCTAAAATTTTTTGTAAATCTTTGGTATTGTCTAGCTTGTCTGGCATGTCCAATGCCTTTTTCGCAATATGCGGTTGTAATTTTATCTTTCCTTCTCCTAAGGTTACTCCTAAGAAGTTTATGTATTTTTTACATAACTCCATTTTCTTTTTACTGATTATGATTCCGTTACTTACGAAAAGTCTAAAAACTGTCTGTAGATGTCCTAGGTGTTCAGTCATATTACTGCTGAAAACTAGTATATCGTCTACGTATACTATAACGAATCTTTTGTAGTCCCCGAAAATGGAATCCATTTTTCTTTGGAAGATTGGAGGGGCTGTCTTTAGGCCAAATGGCATGACTAGCCATTCGAAATGTCCTTCTGGACAAGTGAATGCCGTCCATTCTATACTATTTGGGTGCATCTTAACTTGCCAATAGCCTGACTTGCTATCGAATTTACTAAAAAAGTTTTTACCCTGTATCCTATTGATTAATTACATTTTATCGAGGTAATTTGTATCCGTCACTTCTAGTGTTATCATTGATCTTTTATAGTTTATCACCATTCTAGCTTTTCCTCTAATTATTTCTGAATGGTTCCTAACTATAAACGCACGATCTGTGTTTTGAAGTGGATCTTCTTATTATTTCTAAATCTAGTAATTCTTTAACTGTGATTTAAAGTCGTCTAAATCTTGGTTAGTCGCTTCTATTGAGTGATTTTATAATATATTCTGGGTTTATTATTTCTAATTCACAAAGGATTTTGTTATTATTCCAATGCTTCAGGGGGTTTTCTCCTATTATTTCTAATTCGTCTAGGATTTTTATGATGTTGTCTAAATCTGTCTTATCTTTAATTATTCCTATTTTTCTATCCCATTTTTAAAATTATAAAATTCTGTCTCTATATCTATTAGTGAATAGTTCTTTTCTATTTCATCTTGCTCGTCTATTATGTCTCCTAGCATTAGATTTTTATTATTCTGACAACAATATTTTTCTCCGTCTCTGCAGTCCTGACAACAACTTATGTCTGAACTGTTTTGCAGGTTTACTGGAGAGATTTGTATAATTTTTGTTTCAGTTTTTTGAGTCTGTACTGGGGTATATGTACTATTTTTCTGAAAGATAATACCATCTCTAGTTATGGTACAACTTCCATTATTGTCTAGCAAGAAATCTAGTCCTATTATAAAGTCTGTATTTATATTTAGATCTCTTACCAAAATTTGATTTACTTTATAACTTGGGTTGTAAAATTTTGAACAAGTATTAATAAAACTTACTGATGCGTCTTGGAGGTAGTATTTGTATACATTGTGTGTTCCATCCATTTGCATTGCCGTCGAAGGTTTATCTAGAGTTTTAATTAAATTGTTCGGAATGATCTTTTTATTGAGAATACTATTTGTACACCCGGTATCTACCAAGGCTAAAGTAGTAATCTCATAATTTTTAACCCTTATTTTGGTTAATAATTTTAGAGAACTAAATGTTTTGTTCTCATTACATATTAAAGTCTCATAGTTGTTTATTAGTTCTAGTGTTTGTTCTGTAGCTAATTCTTCTTCTAGTTGATCTGTTTGACTAGCTAAAACACTTTCTCCTTCTTTCTGCTTACCCTTTTCTATTTGGGAAATTAGACTTCTAGAGAGTTTATACGGGTTTCTAAAGTCATTACTCTTCTTGCTAGTGTAGTATCTTCTGGTACTTTTCTAATTGTTTCTTTAGGACTTATTATAATACCAAATTCTTTTGTAAGCATTCTATGCACCTTTCTAAATAATAATTCTTGCACTTAGCTCTTTTGTTCCTGCTAGGAAACCATCTGCATATGCAGCAAGCTGTGCTATCTAGACCTTTATTTCTTTCGAATAAATGGTCACATTCTATATTTGTGTTTACTAGATTATTGAAATCTAAGTCTAGCTGTTCTATTCCTATTTCGTTTATGAATTCGTCTGCTTCTGAATCAGAAGAGTCTATCTTACTATTTTCTCATGTTTCTATACTTACTACTGAATAGATACTTTCTGTATCCGACATATATTCGTCTACGTTAATTAGAGTTTCTTGAAAATCTTCTATTAGCTGTGAATTTCTAGTATTATTATTTATTCTTTTTGGGCATGTATTGGCTAAATGCTCTATACTACCGCATGTAAAACATTCTAACTTATTTTTATAAGTTCTATCGTTTCTATATTTTCTTATGTGTCTATTTTTATCTAGGTATGGTTTCTTAGCTGATGATTTTCTCAGGAAATACTTCTTTTTCTTATACTTATCATAGTCTTTATAACCATATCTATTATATTTACTTCTTTTCTTCTGAGGGTCTTTATCATAACTTTGTGTTGTATATATTACACTTTTGCAGAAATTTAATTCGTTCTGTTTTAATTGTTTCAGGATTTGCAAATGAGTGCATTTCTCTTGTAAGATCTCCATTACATGTTGGATTCTGTGTCCTATTGACCATTTTGCATTAGGGTTTTGTATTACCCCATCGCGTTTATTCCAACGTTCTTCTATTTCTCTTCCTAATGCTCCAGGTAGTTTATTAAAAAGTTTCTTACCTAATTCTTGGTCAAACGAGTTTCCACTAATTGTACAATAGTAGAAGAAATCGTTTAAGAATTTCTTAATATATACCCAGTTACTTATACTTAACTGTTCTAGTTTAATTAGAGCATTTCTTTGTAGAATTACTAAACCACTATTCGGGTCTTCTCCTGTAATTAGAGTATGTATTTTATTGGTAAAATTATACGGGTTTGTCCCCATGGCTACTAATTGGTAAAATTCGTTTTGAAAGTCTGTTTTATAGGCTTCCCATAGAGCCTTAGTCGATTCTCCTAAGAAAGTCTCTAGGTACTTATACATAGTCTCGGGATCTGCTTCTACGTAATTTTGTATATAGTCTGCTACTACTATGCCTTTCCACAAATCTATTACTGAGTTCCATCTTTGTGGATCGTGTGCAGCTATATTTAATATTTTTCCCCTATTACCTCCTTCTTGGAGAGTGATAGGTTCTTCCAAAGGCATTCTCCTGCCTGAGGGTTTTACTTGTTCTACAGGTTCTCCTGTGGTTCTAAATACTCTTCTTCTCGGTATATTTTCGGTACTAGTATCAACTGTATACTGTTCTCCTGTAGTTCTTTGGAAGGGGCTAGAGCTCGAAGCACTAGTCTCCATTAGTTCTTTTTGGCTAATTTTTGAATTAGTCTCACATTCTTCTTCATTAAAATTCATGTCTTTCCAGATTTCTTCAAACATGTTTGTTTTTTTCTTTTGAAATCTGTTCTTCTTTATAACCTGTGTTATCAGTTCTTTTATCACATATTTTGAAATGTTCTATTGCAAGGTTTAAATCTAGATTGTCTACTTTACAACCTTTGCACTTAAAAAGTAACTCTGGTTTTTTCTTTTTCAGGTCTATTGCTTTTTCTATGATAGCGTCTACCTCATAACCTTCTTGGATTATTTCTATGTTCATGAAATTTATCATTTCACCTTCTTCTATAGTGCTTTCTTCCTCACAATTCTTTTGAGGATTGTAATTATAGTCTGTAAATCTTATAGATGTTTCTCCTTTAGGGTTTGTATATTCTAAATGAGAAGTGGGCTGTAATATTTTATTTTTTGTGTTGAACTAATCTAACTTCCATTCTAAACCAGCATATTCTTCTGGTTGAATTTTAGTAATAAGACTATTTCCTATTCTATTTTCTGAATAGCTTTGTCTTGGTTCTATTTCTTCTCTTCTCGATCCAGCTGTAAGAATGTCCATTTTTGTGGCTTTTTAATTAACTTGGCTTTTTCTGCCTGTGGTGTTAATTCTACTTTCTTCAATTGTACTATCAAATCTTCTACCTGTTTATCTTTAGATGTTTCTACTTGCTTTTCTTTTGCTAGCTGGTAGATACGTTCACTTAATACCTCTACACGCGTAGTTAGTAATTCTAGTTTCTTTGTTAGGTCTAGAATTAAAGTAGTTATAACAATGTTCTGTTGTATTTGAATCTGATCTGATTTAGCGGTTGGTATGTATTCTTTATAATCTGATGGCAATAATAAAGATTTTTCTATTATTTTTATTGCTTCTTGTTGGACTATCGTAAGTCTACTCATGAAATAATAACTTGTCTTAATTCTTTTACTGCTTTTTCTAGTTCTAAGATTTTTTCTGTAAGGTCAGTCTTAATTTGTTTATTTTCTTGACTAACTTTTAGTTCAATATCTATTAAGTTATTGTTTAGGACTTTTTCTAAGTCTTTCTTTGTTGATAATTTCTTGAAGTCGCAAGTAGTTACTAGATTGTTTATATATTCTAAATTCTGTTATGATTTTTTGAAGATCTTTTCTTGTTTAAAAAGTATATCTTCTAATCTTTTTAAGTTTTCTGTATATTGCTTGTTACTTTCTTTTACCTTTTCACTTAGGTTTATAATTATGTCTATTATAGAATTTAGTTGTTTATCTTCACTGTGTAATACGTGGTCTCCTGTACTAAAGTTACACCGTATAATACTGTGATCTTTTAAAATTCTAAATTTCTTTTCTGGAATAATTTTTAAGTCTAAATAATCTAGGTGTTTTAAATGAGCTATTTTTAACCTAGGGATACTGATATATTTTTAACTTTTCTAGTTTGGTATTCTATCCAATCGTCTGAGTAAGTTATATCGCTTTGTAATCCTATTATGTTCCAATGGATATGATCTAACAGGCGTTTATCTATTAATCCTAAAAGTATGCTTCCTTGTATGTCTTCTGATAGGTGTTGTAAATCTGTTTCTTCTAACAGGGGACGTATATTTTTTCTAAAATAGTTTAACTGATCTTCTTGAGGAAAAGGTTTAGTTTGTATTAGTTCTCCAAAGAGAATTAAAGCTTTTCTAGTTCTTATGAAAATATTTCTTCTCTCTTTTTGTCTATGTATATTCCAATAAGTGAATCTTATCTTTTGTGCAAACCAGGAAGATCTCATTAATAGGGTTTATACCTATTTTGTCTTTTTATATTTTTAATTAACTTATATTCTAAGGCGGATATTTTATCTATAAGTTCTGAAAGTCTTGAAGGATTCTCTTTAGTTCTACTTAGGTGTATATACTCTGGGTACAGAGTACTTAATTTGTTCTTGACTTCTAAATAAGAGTCTATCATATAACTTTGGTTCCAAAAATCTTCTTACGCTCTGATACCAATATAGAGGGGGGTATATTTCAATAGGTTATTTCAAAGGGGGGTGTGAGTATGGTTGTAAGTCCTACTCGGTACTCCCTTCCCGTTGAAAATCTCCTTATGTTAGTCTTTTTAGATCAAATAGCGATCTCCGGAATTAATATATATATATATATATATATTTTTTATCCTGGACTCTGTCCAGTCATTCGTCTTTGGTTACTGTTCATCATCTCTATCATTCGTCTTTGGTTACTGTTATGCTCTTGACTACGCTATGCTTTCTTACTTCTTCTTCTGAACAGTTCATCTCTTCTTTTAGACCTTACCCCTATCGTGACAGTTATCTTTAGCCACACTCAATTTTCAGGCCACAACAGTCCTTCAGCGGACACCAAAAGGCCAATAATCAACCACCGTTGACATAGGAATTTATAGGCTAATCCATTGAGGTCATGACGGAGTCTAAAAGTTAACCATATACTAAGTTCAGAAGATAACCATATCTAAGCATATTGCAGTTTAAGATTACAACAGTAATTTCGAGATCTATGACATGATTTATAACAGCAAATAAAGATTCATGATGAAAATAAAAACTTCATATTAACATACTGGCTCTTGCATTTCTGCAAGATTTCATAAAAACATAATATACATAGTGGAGATAACTACTGAAATTAAAAACTTACATAATTCAAAGTACGGGGAGGTTTCCCTTTCGGGAGTCCCGAAAAGCTACTGCACACTAATAAGCTTGCTCCAAAATAAAGCTATCTTACATGAAGGTATTTATACAATGGGATAGTGAGGGAAAGAGAGGGCTATCATTTTTGGGAGTGGAGTGTTGATCTCTTGTGTTTTTGATCTCACTTCTGTGTTTTTCGATCTGTCTTTCCCTTTCTTTGGTTCTGATATTTATAGGGTCTCCTCGGACTTCAAATTCGGACTTCAAACTTGTAAAAGAATCTTTTTAGAAAAGTTTAGGCCGGGTGCGCTGTGGGCCCCATCGTCACTTTAACTTTCCGTAAAATTTTATTCCTTTTCTTTTGTCGTCTTTCATCGCTGTCCTGCTTTTGCGGTTGCTTTAGCATCTGCTTTATCTTTATCTTCTTTTCTGCTGTCTCTGTCTTCTTTCTGTGGTGAATTCTACACCGTTCTTTATTTGATTACTTTCTGCTACTCGTCTGTTCTGTCTGTTCCTTGGCTTTATGTGCTCAAATTATGCAAAGCCACGGAATCAAAACTCATGCCTGAGTCATCATTGTCATTTGGATCCTGAGCATAGTTTGATTCTAGGAACTCATTGTCTGAACTAGTTTCTGATACATGGTCTATACCATCCAGATTTTGGTTACGTTCTGGATTTTGTTCTGGTGTTATGGACGCCACTAGTGGTGTTGCCACCGGGTTTTCATGTTTGTCTTCGCTTTTGGCCTCCGTTTGTTCCTTAAAAATTTTCTCAAGAGTTTCTTTAATTATTTGTTCTATACCTTTAGTCTGTCCTTTTTTTGTCTGTCTAGTCCTCGTCTTGGATGTAGATCCTGTAAAGCTCTCTGGGAGTCTTCGTCTTGCTTTGAGGAGGTTGCCTCCTCTTGTTCACTTTTTGGCAAAGTGACAGCCATTAACGAATTTGAGTTGTATTTACCGGTAACCGTTTGCACCAAACTAGTTGTACCCATATCTGGTACAATAAATTTCTTAGCATTCAGAAGGGAATGCACACCTGTCTAGTCCATTTTTGAAAGAGATGGAGAACTCTGAGTCTGCTGCCTGAGCAAGTTTTGTCTGAGTTTTAGTTCTAACTCTGCAACATTCTCCAAAAGATGTGTATTTTGGATCTGGAGTATTTCCTTGGTCTGGTTTAGTCTTTTTACGGTATCGGTCAATGCAGTACAATGATCGCAAAAAATAATTTTGTCTGTATCTTTCTGGATATTATATTGAGGTGTCTGGTTTAGGCTATTTCTGATAGCTAGAGTAATATAGTAGTTCGGCCCAAGTATTCCTCGAGCATAGTCTAAGGCTTCAGTGTACACATTAAAACCTTTGAACAGTGGTGTCTTGAAACCTTTAATAGAATCTACTACTTCTAACCAAGTCTGAAAAATACCTTTTGTCTTTCCATGAATTACAACATAAAATTTGAAATGTTTGTCTAAATTCTTTTCATTAAAATAATGACGTGTACAATTTAGAGTAGCTACGAAATGGCTTGTGTTTTTTCTGTTGTGGGCTATCCACAAATTGTCTATCAAACATTTTTGTTCTTTGTCTAAAACATAATCTGGGAGTATTTTAAACGTTAAGTTTGAAGCTGGAAATGAAACTAAATTATTCTTACCATAGTATAGTCTTTCTAGAGTGGGAGCAGTTATGGGCCTGAAATTCAGGTTCCCCAATACTGTTTGTCTATAATCGTCTTGGGGTTTGGATGGGCCTTTCCCCTTGTCTTTTGGATTTGTCTTTGACGAACTCATTCTGCTAAGAGATAAACAAAGTCTGTTAGTTTGTAGTAATTTTTAGTCTACTAAGCTGATCTGCCAAACTGTTATCCTTTCCCTTAGTATGTTCGAATACTAAGTTGTATAGTGTCTAAAAAATTAAGCCACCGTCTTCTACTACTGTTCTTATCGTTTATTTTTTGGTGGAATTTCACTATGGCCTCGCAGTCTGTTCTAATTAAGGTTTCTAGTTTGTTTAGAATGTATAGTCTAAACGCATTAAGACCGTATACTACCGCTAGGATTTCTGCGTCTATGCTACTCATATTCCCCTTTTCCTTGTATTTACCGCTTTGATAAGCGCAAATCTTTTCTGAGGCTTTGCTACAATATTTATTTGTTTTGGCTTTTAATACCGCTCCCCATCCATCGAAACTGCCATCAGTTTCAATGATTAGGTAATCTGTATCTAATGGCATACTTAAGTCTGGGATATTTTTTATCTGCTCTTTCAACAACTTTACTATTTTTATGTCTTCAGCGTTGAAATGTTTTTGCCCTGTTGAGCCAGTCTTAGAGTATAAGGGTCCTGCTACCTTTCCTAGATCTTTAATGAATGATCTGGCGTAATTTAAAATTCCTAAAATTTTTTGAAAATCTTTGGTATTGTCTAGCTTGTCTGGCATGTCCAATGCCTTTTTCGCAATATGCGGTTGTAATTTTATCTTTCCTTCTCCTAAGGTTACTCCTAAGAAGTTTATGTATTTTTTACATAACTCCATTTTCTTTTTACTGATTATGATTCCGTTACTTACGAAAAGTCTAAAAACTGTCTGTAGATGTCCTAGGTGTTCAGTCATATTACTGCTGAAAACTAGTATATCGTCTACGTATACTATAACGAATCTTTTGTAGTCCCCGAAAATGGAATCCATTTTTCTTTGGAAGATTGGAGGGGCTGTCTTTAGGCCAAATGGCATGACTAGCCATTCGAAATGTCCTTCTGGACAAGTGAATGCCGTCCATTCTATACTATTTGGGTGCATCTTAACTTGCCAATAGCCTGACTTGCTATCGAATTTACTAAAAAAGTTTTTACCCTGTATCCTATTGATTAATTCTGTTTTATCAGGTAATTTGTATCCGTCACTTCTAGTGTTATCATTCAGTCTTTTATAGTTTATCACCATTCTAGCTTTTCCTCTAATTATTTCTGAATGGTTCCTAACTATAAACGCCGCCGATCTGTGTTTTGAAGTGGATCTTCTTATTATTTCTAAATCTAGTAATTCTTTAATCTGTGATTTAAAGTCGTCTAAATCTTGGTTAGTCGCTTCTATTGAGGCAGTTTTTATAATATATTCTGGGTTTATTATTTCTAATTCACAAAGGATTTTGTTATTATTCCAATGCTTCAGGGGGTTTTCTCCTATTATTTCTAATTCGTCTAGGATTTTTATGATGTTGTCTAAATCTGTCTTATCTTTAATTATTCCTATTTTTCTATCCCATTTTTAAAATTATAAAATTCTGTCTCTATATCTATTAGTGAATAGTTCTTTTCTATTTCATCTTGCTCGTCTATTATGTCTCCTAGCATTAGATTTTTATTATTCTGACAACAATATTTTTCTCCGTCTCTGCAGTCCTGACAACAACTTATGTCTGAACTGTTTTGCAGGTTTACTGGAGAGATTTGTATAATTTTTGTTTCAGTTTTTTGAGTCTGTACTGGGGTATATGTACTATTTTTCTGAAAGATAATACCATCTCTAGTTATGGTACAACTTCCATTATTGTCTAGCAAGAAATCTAGTCCTATTATAAAGTCTGTATTTATATTTAGATCTCTTACCAAAATTTGATTTACTTTATAACTTGGGTTGTAAAATTTTGAACAAGTATTAATAAAACTTACTGATGCGTCTTGGAGGTAGTATTTGTATACATTGTGTGTTCCATCCATTTGCATTGCCGTCGAAGGTTTATCTAGAGTTTTAATTAAATTGTTCGGAATGATCTTTTTATTGAGAATACTATTTGTACACCCGGTATCTACCAAGGCTAAAGTAGTAATCTCATAATTTTTAACCCTTATTTTGGTTAATAATTTTAGAGAACTAAATTTTTTGTTCTCATTACATATTAAAGTCTCATAGTTGTTTATTAGTTCTAGTGTTTGTTCTGTAGCTAATTCTTCTTCTAGTTGATCTGTTTGACTAGCTAAAACACTTTCTCCTTCTTTCTGCTTACCCTTTTCTATTTGGGAAATTCTGACTTCTAGAGAGTTTATACGGGTTTCTAAAGTCATTACTCTTACTGCTAGTGTAGTATCTTCTGGTACTTTTCTAATTGTTTCTTTAGGACTTATTATAATACCAAATTCTTTTTGTAAGCATTCTATGCAGCCTTCTAAATAATAATTTTTGCACTTAGCTCTTTTGTTCCTGCTAGGAAACCATCTACATATGCAGCAAGCTGTGCTATCTAGACCTTTATTTCTTTCGAATAAATGGTCACATTCTATATTTGTGTTTACTAGATTATTGAAATCTAAGTCTAGCTGTTCTATTCCTATTTCGTTTATGAATTCGTCTGCTTCTGAATCAGAAGAGTCTATCTTACTATTTTCTCATGTTTCTATACTTACTACTGAATAGATACTTTCTGTATCCGACATATATTCGTCTACGTTAATTAGAGTTTCTTGAAAATCTTCTATTAGCTGTGAATTTCTAGTATTATTATTTATTCTTTTTGGGCATGTATTGGCTAAATGCTCTATACTACCGCATGTAAAACATTCTAACTTATTTTTATAAGTTCTGTCGTTTCTATATTTTCTTATGTGTCTATTTTTATCTAAGTATGGTTTCTTAGCTGATGATTTTCTCAGGAAATACTTCTTTTTCTTATACTTATCATAGTCTTTATAACCATATCTATTATATTTACTTCTTTTCTTCTGAGGGTCTTTATCATAACTTTGTGTTGTATATATTACACTTTTGCAGAAATTTAATTCGTTCTGTTTTAATTGTTTCAGGATTTGCAAATGAGTGCATTTCTCTTGTAAGATCTCCATTACATGTTGGATTCTGTGTCCTATTGACCATTTTGCATTAGGGTTTTGTATTACCCCATCGCGTTTATTCCAACGTTCTTCTATTTCTCTTCCTAATGCTCCAGGTAGTTTATTAAAAAGTTTCTTACCTAATTCTTGGTCAAACGAGTTTCCACTAATTGTACAATAGTAGAAGAAATCGTTTAAGAATTTCTTAATATATACCCAGTTACTTATACTTAACTGTTCTAGTTTAATTAGAGCATTTCTTTGTAGAATTACTAAACCACTATTCGGGTCTTCTCCTATAATTAGAGTATGTATTTTATTTGTAAAATTATACGGGTTTGCCCCCATGGCTACTAATTGATAAAATTCGTTTTGAAAGTCTGTTTTATAGGCTTCCCATAGAGCCTTTGTTGATTCTCCTAAGAAAGTCTCTAGGTACTTATACATAGTCTCGGGATCTGCTTCTACGTAATTTTGTATATAGTCTGCTACTACTATGCCTTTCCACAAATCTATTACTGAGTTCCATCTTTGTGGATCGTGTGCAGCTATATTTAATATTTTTCCCCTATTACCTCCTTCTTGGAGAGTGATAGGTTCTTCCAAAGGCATTCTCCTGCCTGAGGGTTTTACTTGTTCTACAGGTTCTCCTGTGGTTCTAAATACTCTTCTTCTCGGTATATTTTCGGTACTAGTATCAACTGTATACTGTTCTCCTGTAGTTCTTTGGAAGGGGCTAGAGCTCGAAGCACTAGTCTCCATTAGTTCTTTTTGGCTAATTTCTGAATTTGTTTCGAACTCTTCTTCATTATTTAAAGTAAAGTCTTTCCAGATTTCTTCAAGCATAGCTGTTTTATCTTTTGAAATCTGTTCGTCTCTGTATCCTGAATTATCTGTTCTTTTATCGCATTTTTTAAAATGTTCTATGGTTTGTTCTAGTTCCATATTATCTAATTTACAACCCTTACATTTGAATAACATCCAGGGTTTTTCTTTTTTCAGGTCTTTTGCTTTCTCCATGGCGACGTCTTCCTCATATCCTTCTTGGATAATTTCTATGTTCATAAAAGTATTTATTTCATCCTCCTCTATGGTACTTTCTTCTTCACAGTTCTTCTGTGGAGTGTAATTATAATATGTAAACCTTATAGAGGTTTCTCCATTTTGATTTGTATATTCTAAATAAAAGGCTGGCTGTAATATCTTTTTCTTATTATTAAACTCTTCTAATTTCCATTCTAAACCTGCATATTCTTCAGGTTGGATCTTTGTAGGTTTTATTAAATTAATGCATTTATTGCTCATTAATTCTACTACATCATTTATCTTTATCTTGAATTTTGTATTACTATTATTTGTCATTTTTCCTAGAAATCCTAAACATAACAAGAAAAATGTACTCATTTGCAGATACAGAAACAGTTAAAACAGAATGAGTTAAACTTCTGCAAAAACGCCATATACACTACCCAAAGTTACGATAAAGATCCGCAAAGAAAGAGAAGGTATAAAAAGAATTATAAAAAATATGGTTATCAGAACTACGACAAATACAAAAGAAAAAAAATATTTTCTAAGAAAGTCGTCAGCCCAAAAACCATATTTAGACAGAAACAAACACATAAGGAAATATAGAAATGATAGAAATTATAAAAACAAGCTAGAATGTTTTACTTGTGGTAGTATAGAACACTTAGCAAATACCTGTCCGAAAAGGATAAATAACAATTCTAGAAATGCACAATTAATAGAAGAATTTCAGGAGACTTTAATAAATGTAGATGAATACATGTCCGATACAGAGAGTATCTACTCTATAGTGAGTATCGACACAGGAGAAAGTAATAAACTAGATTCTTCCGATTCAGAAGCAGATGCCTTTATAAATGAAATCGGGATAGAACAACTAGATTTAGATATAGATCTAAACAATTTAGTAAATACTACAACAGACTGCGACCATTCATTTGAAAGAAATAAACGATTAGACAACACAGCTTGTTGCGTATGCAAATGGTTCCCTAGCAGAAGCAAACGAGCTAAGTGTAAAAAATGTTTTTTAGAAGGTTGCATAGACTGCCTACAGAAAGAATTAGGTATTATAATAAGTCTAAAAGAAGTAATAAAAAAGATCTAAGAAGATACAACTATAGCAGTAAGAATGATAACGTTAGAAACAAGGGTAAACTCCTTAGAAATGAGATTATCTCAATTAGAAAAGGATAAACAAAAAAGAACAGGATGATAATCTAATTACAGAAGAAGATCAGATAGAAAAAGAACTAATTGCTGATTTATCTTCAGAATTAATAAATACAGAAGATTGCAGGACTCTAGTATGTAATGAAGACAAAAAATTTAGTTCTTTAAAATTACTAACAAAGGTCAGAATCAAAGACTACGAAATCACTACTCTAGCACTAGTAGATACGGGGTGCACAAGAAGTATTCTTAATAAGAAAATTGTCCCCAGTAATTTAATCAAGACTTTAGATAAACCGGCTTCTGCCATGCAGATGGATGGAACCCATAATTTCTATAAATACTATCTGCAAGAAGCAATAATAAGTTTTGTTAATACTTGTGAAAAATTTTATAACCCTAGTTATAAAATGGATAAAATACTAGTAAGAGACCTAAACATAAATACAGATTTTATCATAGGTTTAGATTTTTTGTTAGATAATAACGGAAGTTGTACCATTACAAGATATGGTATCATTTTCCAAAAGAATAGTACATACACACTAGTACATACCAAAAAGACTGAGACAACAATATTGCAAATTTCTCCACTTAGCCTAAAGAATAATTTAAATGATAGTTGTTGCAAAAATTGCAGCAATGGAGAAAAATACTGTTGCCAGACAAATAATAATAACCTAGCCCTAGAAGAAATTCTAGAAGAAGAAGATGACATGATAGAGAAAAATTATACTTTAATAGATATAGACACAGATTTTTATAAATTTAAAAATGGGATAGATAAAATAGGAATAATAAAAGATAAAACAGATCTAGATAACATAGTAAAAATTCTAGACGAATTAGAAATCATAGGCGAGAAACCTTTAAAACATTGGAATAACAATAAGACCTTATGTCAGTTAGAAATCATAAACCCTGAATACATAATAAAAACCGCCTCAATAGAATCAACTAATCAAGACATAGAAGATTTTAAGTTACAAATTAAAGAATTATTAGCTTTAGAAATTATAAGGAGATCTACTTCAAAGCATAGATCAGCATCATTCATAGTCAGAAATCATTCGGAGATAGTCAGAGGAAAAGCCCGAATGGTAATAAACTATAAAATACTAAATGACAACACTAGAAGCGATGGATATAAGTTACCCGATAAAACAGAACTAATTAATAGAATACAGGGTAAGAATATATTCAGTAAATTTGACTGTAAATCAGGTTATTGGCAAGTAAAGATGCATCCCGAGAGCATAGAATGGACGGCGTTCACTTGTCCAGAAGGACATATCGAATGGCTAGTCATGCCATTTAGCCTGAAGACAGCTCCTCCAATTTTCCAACGAAAAATGGACTCAATTTTTGGAGACTATAAAAGATTTGTTATAGTATACATAGATGATATACTGTTTTTCAGTAGTAACATGACTGAACACCTAGGACACCTACAGACTATTTTTAGACTTTTTGTAAGTAATGGAATAATAATTAGTAAAAAGAAAATGGAATTATGTAAAAAATACATAAATTTCCTAGGAGTAACTATAGGAGAAGGAAAGATAAAATTACAACCACACATAGCTAAGAAAGCTCTAGATATGCCAGATAAATTAGATAAAACTAAAGACCTACAAAAATTCTTAGGAATATTAAATTACGCCAGAACTTTCATAAAAGACTTAGGAAAGATAGCAGGCCCTCTATACTCTAAAACCGGTTCAACCGGGCAGAAACATTTTAATACAGAAGATATTAAAATAGTAAAACTCTTAAAAGAACAGATTAAGAACATCCCTGATTTAAATATGCCTTTAGAAACTGACTACTTAATCATTGAAACTGATGGTAGCTTTGAAGGTTGGGGAGCAGTACTAAAAGCAAAGACTAATAAATACTGCAGCAAGACATCAGAAAAAATTTGCGCATACCAAAGCGGCAAGTATAGAGAAAAAGGAAATATGAGTAGTATAGACGCAGAAATTTTAGCAGTAATATACGGCCTAAAAGCTTTTAGACTCTACATACTAAATAAACCAGAAACACTGATTAGAACAGATTGTGAAGCTATAGTAAAGTTTCACCAGAAGATAAACGATAAAAATAGCAGTAGAAGACGTTGGCTAAATTTCCTAGATACAATATCAATTTATAATTTGGTATTTGAACATATAAAGGGAAAAGATAATAGCCTAGCAGACCAACTTAGTAGACTGAAAATTACTTCTAACTAAGATTGTTTTCATCTTAGCAGCATGAGTTCATCAAAAAAGACTCCAGTAGACAAGGGAAAAGGCCCAGCCAAATCCCAAGATGAATATAGACAAACAGTATTGGGTAACCTGAAATTCAGACCCATGACTAGCGTTGAGACTCCTACATTAGAAAGACTATACTTTGGTAAGAATAACTTAGTTTCATTTCCTGCATCTAATTTAACTTTTAAAATTCTTCCAGACTATGTTGTCGACAGGCAACAAAAATGTTTAGTAGACAATTTGTGGATTGCCCACACAAGAAAAGACACTAGTCACTTCGTGGCTACGTTAAATTGTACTTGTCTTTACTTCAATGAAAAGAACCTGGACAAAAGATTTAAATTATATGTTGTTGTCCATGAAAAGACTAACGGGATTTTTCAGACATGGTTGGAAGTAGTAGATTCAATTAAGGAGGTAAAAACTCCACTGTTCAAGGGTTTCAATGTTTTCACTGAAGCTCTAGATTATGCTCGAGGAATCCTTGGGCCAAACTATTACCTCTCACCAGCTCTCAGACATAACGAAAGTCAGACACCTCATTACAACATACAGAAAGACACAAACAAAATAATCTTTTGCGATCATTGTACTACAATGACCGATACTGTAAAAAGACTAAACTAAACCAAAGAAATGCTCCAAATACAGAACACGCATCTTTTAGAAAAAGTTGCAGAGCTAGAAATAAAACTCAGACAACAGACACAGAGTTCTCCATCTCCTTCAAAAATGGATGAGACAGATGTGCATTTCCTTCTGAATGCTAAGAAATCTATTGTACCAGATATGGGTACAACTAGTTCGGTGCAAATGGTTGCCGGTAAAGACTCACCAAACCCGTTGATGGCTGTCACTTTGCCAAAAAGTGAAAATGAGGAAGAAATCTCCTAAAAAAACAGACGCAGACTCCCTCAGACCTTTACAGGATCTACATCCAGAACAAGGAACAGACCAGTACGCGGACAGAACAAAAAAATAGAAAATATAATTAAAGAAACACTAGAAAAATATTCAAAGAACAAACAGACACCCGGAGCAAAGATAAACATGTTAATCCGGTGCCAACACCACTAGAAGTATCTCAGACTCTATTACAAAATCCAGAACGTAATCAAAATTTAGACATTGATCACGTGTCAAACACAAGTTCAGACAATGAGTTCCTCGAAAGTAACTATGCTCAGGATCCTAATGAAAATTATGATTCAGGCATGAGTTTCGATTCAGTGGCCAGACATAATCTGGACACCTAGAAACGAGGCACAGAGACGATAAGAAGCGAGACTACAAGACAAAGTAAAAAGGAACGGTGCAAATTAGCTCTCCAAAAGACGCACCAAAGTGGCAGACAGAATATTAGAAAAAGAAAAGAAAGGACAACATCTTAAAAAGAAAAAGAAGACTTTGGGAAAAAGAAGAGGCCAGCAACACAAGACGACAAAGTAAAAAGAGAACTCTCTCAAAGTTAAAGCGACGATGGGGCCCACAGCGCACCCGGCCAAAACTTTAAAAGATTCTTTTACTTCTTTGAAATCCAAAGTTGAAGTCCGGAAGACTCTATAAATCGAAGACACCACTTCAGAAGAGAGACATAACAAAAACGAAAGAGAACGAAAAATGCAATCAATTCCTCTCACCTCTCTCTTCAACCCATTTGTATAAACTCCCTTATGTAAGATATTTTCTTATTTCCTAGCATCCAGTAGCAGTAGCAGTTTCCGGGACTCCCGAAAGGGAAGCCTCACTGTTTTCGAATTATGTAAGTTTTCAATTCAGTAGTTATCTCCATCATGTATGTAAATTATGTTTGTAATTTTATGAAGCTTGCAGAAATGCAAGAAGTATGTTTGTTCATATGAAGTTTTTCATTTTCATCATGAATCTTTCTTTACTGTTATAATCATGTCATGAATCTCTAATTACTGTTGTAATCTTAATTTCAATATGCTTAAACATGGTTATCTTCTGAACTTAGTAAATGGTTATCTTTAAAACTCCTTTATGACCTCAATGGATTAGCCTGTAAATTCCTATGTCAACGGTGGTTGATATGGCCTTTTGATGTCCGCTGAAGGACTGTGTTGGCCTGAAAATTGGGTGTGGCTAAAGACGACTGTCTTAAAGTGGGTAAGGTTTTAGAGAAGAGATGAACTGTTTAGAATAAGAAGTGAATGAGTATAGTGAAGTCTAGAACAGAACAGTAACTAAAGACGAATGACAGAGATGATGAACAGTAACTAAAGACAAGTGACTGGACAGAGTCCAGATTTTTAAAAAAAAATTATTTTACTTTGGAGATAGCTTATTGATTAAAGAAAGCAAACATAAGGAGAAGTATAATAGGAAGGGAGTACCGAGTAGGACTCACAACCTATCTTATCACCCCCTCTATTGAAAAATCATTGAAATACACACCCCCTATAATATATATAAGTGTGTATATATATATAAATAAGTGTGTATATATATATATATATATATATAAGTGTGTATATATATATATATATATATATATATATATATATAAATATATAGCCAAGGCCAACAAGGCTACTAGATGAGTACATTGCTAACTAAAGGGACGACAAAGCCATGACATACACCCATTAAACACAAGTCTGCAAGCCTCTATGAGTGACATAATACATCAACTAGTCGGGACAGGGCCCCGTCATACCCAAAATACTAGTAATATATACAACAGTACCTAAAGACTCAGGTTTAGCAACTCCGAGAGAGGGGAGTGCGACAATCACAACTGGACAGACAACCTACTAAGGAGGAACATCGCTTTGTCTATCTGTACCTGCGGACATGAACATAGTGCCCCAGACGGGACATCGGTATGAAATATGTACTGAATATGTAGGGCATAATCAACTGTAAATGAAGCAACAATAATCAAGGAAGTCAGAAATACCACCTGAAACCTCATAAGTCGTACTATACTCCTATGTGGGTATACATATAAGTATGCGGTAGCATATATAACGCCATAAGCCTCTATGGGAAGTATTCTGTATATAATAAATCATGTATGTAATGTCGTAGGCCTCTGTAGGAAATATTATTAATATCATATATGTATAACTGCGTATATAATGACATATGCTTCTATGGGAAACATTCGTATATATATATATATATATATATATATATATGTAAGGGCCATATCATGTCTATAAGAGACTCATCAACTAGTCGGGGTGACATAAGGTCGTTGCACCCCCGACTATCCTTATGTGGACTCATATACTCTTTTACTTTATTATGATTCATAAGAAAGAAGACCTCTTATTTCCTTTAGCCTTTCAATTATAAGGTGAAATACCACTAATTTACCGATGAAAAGGGAATAACATCAATTGAAATATAATTCTAACGAAGACTGATTAGTCACCAGAGCATTCTTAATCGACTAGGAGTAGAGTCTCTACTAAAACCCAGTTATAGCGATTGTAATCGAGAGGATCATGCCATAAAGGAAAGAAGGAAAGCCCTACATAACTTGTCGATGAAACTCAATATGTTCCGAGGAGCCTCCCACGTGGTATGAACGACTATTTACATTAAACGAGGGGTTTGTATCAATATCGAGTTCATGTCTTATAAGAAAGTTTATTTATAACTCAACTCTATACCTAATACCACAATTCTGTTGCTACATTTTCAATTTCATCATTTATGTTTATAGAGGAAGCTCATAGCTTTATCACCATTAAACACCATACAAACTTCAAGAATTCCCACTTCTCATTTCTTGGTTCTTTAGTAAAACAGAATATCGACAACTTGCACAACTTAGGTATGTAAAGAAAGAGAGAATCATTACCTCAATCACAAAGGTTACACCTTGAACCCTAATCTTAACACTTGGCTAATTCCTCCACCAAAGTAGAGATAAGCTAGTAGGGATTGAACTTGTATCACAAATGTTTTGCGAAAGTTTCACGTGATTCCTCCTTATGCATTGCGCTTAGAAAAGTATGAAACCCTAGGGAGATTTTGGGAGCTTAAGGGGACTATTCTGATGAGATAATGAAGTTAAATGAGTTCTTATCGACTTAAAAAGGAATTTGCACTACCTTACCGACCAGCTTTTACGGTGGCTCTTCCCACCATAAAATATTTTACAGGACGTAAAACGCCTCTGCCTCCACCAACTTTCTTTTAAGTTTTACGGTAAGGTCTCAGAGTTTTACGGACCGTAAAACATAATTTTGTCCATAATTCTCACCATAAAACATAAAAATTCTCCAAATCACGACGAACTTATTTACTTTGGTTTGGATTAACCTTTACACCTAATGATACTTCTATAAATAAATTGTGGACCTTTGTTACCCCTTCATAAAATCATAGTTCTTTCCAGAAATGTCGGTATTCAGTCGATGGTACGACTAGGCATGAAACTATGAGGCGTAATAGGAGCGACACAATTCAAAATCTAAAGAACAATGAATGTGACTTACTGATTGTAATTTTATCACCACTCGGAGTGGGAAACTACTCCAAAGTGAAGCTGAGAAAGTGATTGAGCTAGGTAAGGTAACGGGGGCACTTAGACCACTGACACAACTGTTAAAATTTTCACCTATTTTTCCTCAAATATTGGTGAAGAAGACTGAAGATGCTAAATGTTAGAGGTTCTATGATCAGTTGAAATAGCTTTCGATGAATATTCCATTCTTAGATGCCTTCCGAGACATGCCAGGTTTTGCCAAGTATTTGAAAGAGTTGATAACTAAGAAGCGGCCAATAAAGCATGATACAATGAATATGACTCATCGTATTAGCTCTATTATTTCTACCACTAAGGTCCAAAAGAAGGAAAATCCGGAGGCCTTCACTATTCCTTGCATTATCGGTCAACATGGTTTTGCTAGAGCCCTTTTGTGATAATGGGGCCACTATTAACTTAATGTCATTTGCTATCTATAAGTAGTCGGGGCTAGGCTCCTTTCCACACTCACTAGTAACAAAAGGGGTAATATAGGACAAAGTAGAACCCGAATCTATCAAAGCATACACGTCGAGAGAAAAATGGATAATATACTTGTAACCACATCCGGAGATGACTCAAGATCCTGTCATCCTGACAATGCATAAATATGTTTTGATGACTGCCTAAGTTAGTCGCTCCATTCATTCCTCTATCTCTACCTCTACCTCTACCAGCCGAGGTCTGCATATCCTGCCTAAGGAGGCATACATATAAAGAAGAAGCTGCTACAGACCCTATCGGTTTTGCCATACCGCCTCCAACTCTCATCGAGCAGTCCTTAGCAAAGTGCCCCAGGTAACCACAAGAATAACATGCATCTGACTCTCGATGACATTTCCCTAGATGCTCCCTGCCACACTAAGCACATCAGTGCAAATGTGGCCTAATCTGGCTCAAATTACCTCTATATTGCAGGCCTATGCCCGTGAACTATGATCCTGACCAGAATAAGTGGGCTAGTCACCATGCTAGTACTAGAACTGTGGTGGTGCACTAGCCGCTGGATAACATGGGCGCCTGGGAAACTATGGCATAAATCCCTCTCGTAACTCTCCTTTATCACCTGCAGACCGGGCCCTCTTATATTGGCCCATATCATACTCTCGATCAATTCGCTACTGCCTCTTATGGTCCTCTAGATTCTGTGCATAGGCTTGAGTGCGGGAGATATCCATATTTGGATTTAACGAAGCTGTTGTGCACTCATTCACCAAATATGGCCCAAAACTATTAACAAACTAATGTACCCGGTAGCTCATATCAGTAACAATCATAGGAGCATACCTAGCCAAGGAGTTGAACTGCAGGCTATACTCTCGAACGCTCATATCACCCTGTTCAAATTGTTAAAAACCTGTCCTGCCTGGCTTGTCGAAGATCAACCGACAAATACTGCTCTAAAAATGCCTTGAAGAACTCTATCTAGCTGAAAGGTGGGGCTTGGGGTCCTCAAGTCTGCTCCCAAGTCTCAAACAATGTCGCTGCCATATCCCACAATCTATAGGAACCCAACTCTACTGTCGCATGCATAACTAGTAAGGTCCACTGCATCCTATCTCAAAAATTCTATGGGTCCACATTGGGATATATCCCTGTAAATAATTGAGGGTCCAGGTTAACAAATTCCTGAACACTAGCATTCACAGCCCTATGGGCAATGTCGGGGGTCTAGCATTGGGACTGAGAGGCCATAAGTCGAGTCAACAGTTACACCACACTGCGCATATCTAGATCCTGATCGGGGGCAATTGGAGGCACATCAGCTCCCTTCTTCCCTTCAGGAGGTGGTGGTAGGGGTGGAGTCCGGGAGGCTCGAGATACAGCCTAATCCTAGTGCTCCTGTCTCGCTGGGTCAGCGGACGATGCTTGACAGGCACCCTCTCCCGCTTTCTCATCTACCCTCTGTAGGTTTTCTTATCGTCTTGTAGTAGTAGGCACAACTGTGAATATAAATAAGATAAATATTAGGAGGGAACGCCTACGATTTAGCATTATCGCACGATGTAGATTAGGAAGAGAAGTAACCATCTGAAATATCCTATAGCCTCTTGCTTATAAGTGTGGTGCACAACACACCCATAAATAAGACTCTACTAGATACGGCCTGCAGACTCTCTAGGACAGGCCTACTCGGATACCAAGTTTGTCACATCCTAACCTTGGGGGGTGTGGCCGGCACCCAGCGCCCGAAGGCTTGAGCGTACCACTGTAGCATCCAAAACATGTGATATGAAACTTGGGCCAACAAGGCCTCCCAATAACCATAGAAGATAAGACTGAATGATAACATGGACGCAGAAAAGTCTCAGTATATATATATATATAAGGTCGACAAGGCCACTAGATGAGTACACCGCTAAGAAAATGGCTGATAAGGCCACAACATACATATACCTACTAGACATAAGTCTGCAAGCCTCTAAAAGTGACATAATACATCAACAGATTGGGACAAGGCCCCGCCATACCTAAAATGCTAGTAATATATACAATAGTATCTAAAGACTCTGGTATAGCAACTCCGAGAGTGGGGAGTGCAACAATCACAGCTGGACAGGAAAATTACTAAGGAGGAGCGACGCTTTGTGTATCTGTACCTGTGGGCATGAACACAATGCCCCAGAAGATACATCAATACGAAAGACGTACTAAATATGTAGGGCATAATCAATTGTAGATTAAGCAACAATAATCAAGAAAGTAAGAAATACCACCTGAAACCTCATAAGTGTCGTACTAGACTCCTCTATGGGTATACATATAAGTACGTGATCGCGTATATAACACCATAAGCCTCTCTGGCAGTTTTCTGTATATAATAAATCATGTATGTAATAATGTATGCCTCTATAGGCAATATTATTAGTATCATATCTGTATAACTGCGTATATAATGTCATATGCCTCTGTGGGCAACATCAGTACATATATATATATGTAAAGGCCATATCAAGTCTATAAGAGACTCATTAACTAGTTAGGGGTGACATAAGGTCGTTGCACCCCCGACTATCCTTATGTGGACTCATATACTCTTTACTTTATTATGATTCATAAGAAAGAAGACCTCTTATTTCCTTTAGCCTTTCAATTATAAGGTGAAATGCCACTAATTGACCTATTAAAATAGAATAACATCAATTGAAATATAGTTCTAACGAAGATGGATTAGTCACCAGAGCATTCTTAATCCACTGGGAGTAGAGTCTTTACCAAAACCCAGTTATAGTGATTGTAATCGATAGGATCATTCCATAAAGGAAAGAAGGAAATACCCTGTCGATGAAACTTAATATGTTCTAAGGAGCCTCCCGCGTGGTATGAACGATTGTCTACATTAAATGAGGGGTTTGTATCAATACCGAGTTCATGTCTTATAAGAAAGTTTATTTATAACTCAACTCTATACAAAATACCACAATCCCATTCCTACTTTTCCAATTTCATCATTTATGTTCATAGAGGAATCTCATAGCTTTATCACCATCAACAACATAACAACTTCAAGAATTCCCACTTTTCCTTTCTTGGTTCTTTAGTAAAATGGAATGTCAAAAACGTGCACAACTTAGTATGTAAAGAAAGAGAGAACCCTGAACTCAATCACCAAGGTTACACCGTGAACCTTAATCTTAACACTTGGGTAATTCTTCCACCAAAGTAGAGATAAGCTAGTAGGGATTGAACTTGTATCACGAACATTTTGTGAATGTTTCACGTGGTTCCTCCTTTCAGATCGCGCTTAGACAAGTATGAAACCCCAGGGAGCTTTTGGAGATTAAGGGGTCTATTCTGATGAGAAAATTAAATTATATGAGCCCTTATTGACTTAAAATGAGTTAGCACTGCCTCATCAACTAGCTTTTATAGTGGGTTTTACGGTGGCTCTTCCCACTATAAAATATTTTACAGGCCGTAAAAGGCCACCTTAAAATACTTCGGCCTCCACCAACTTTCTGCTAAGTTTTAATGTGGGGGTCTCAGAATTTTATGGACCGTAAAACACAATTTTAGCCGTAATTCTCACCGTAAAATATAGGAATTCTTCAAATTAAGATGAACTTATTTCCTTTGGTTCGGCTTAACCTTTATACCTATTCATACTTCTATAAATAAGTTGTGGACCTTTGTTACCCCTTCATAAGATCACATCTCTTTTCAGAAATATTGGTATTCAGTAGATGGTACGGATAGGCGTGAAACTACGAGGCATAACATCCTTCCCCAGGACCATTCATCCTCAAATGTTGAATATTGCTTTAACGCTTAAAATTTCAGAAATATTTGGCAGAGTTTCCTATGTAAACAGAACTATTTGAAACGTGTTGGCCACCCCAAATAAATAACCAATGCCACACAGGGCTACCAAATAGCATAACAATATCCAATTGGTCTAACACGACTATCTACGAATATATGAATCAAAGAGGATTAGTTATAGCTCACCTTAACATTTATTTGTTGTACTCTGAGTTGCGCTTGCGATATCTGCCTCAACATTAGCACTTGAAGTCTGGAATAGATGGGGGTATTTGGATCTCATATCCTCTTCGGCCTCCCAATTCATCTCTCTTATGTTATTATTTCTCCAAAGTACTTTAACCGATGTGATTTCCATGGTACGCAATTTATGGACTTGGCGGTCGAGAATAGGAATAGGGACTTCTTCGTATGATAAGTCTTTTGTAATTTGAATATCCTCAATAGGGGTATTATGGGAAGGATCACCTAGACATTTACGAAGAATGGATATGTGGAATACATGATGAATGACTTCTATTTTTGAGGGTAACTCACGCTTATAGGATACTTGGCCTATTCTTTGAATAATCTGGTATGGTCCGACGTATCTGGGGCTAACCTTGCCCATTTTTGCCAAATCTTATCATGTCTTTCATAGGCGATACCTTTAAGAATACCTAGTCTCTAACCATGAACTCTAAGTCTCAACGTCGGTTATCTGTATAGGACTTTTGTCGACTTTGAGATGTCAACAGTCACTCCTGAATCATTTTTACTTTCTTTATGTCTTGTTGTACCAAATTAGATCCCAATAGTTTTATCTCACCCACATAAAACCAACCAATAGGAAACCTGCATTTTTGTCCATATAGAGCTTCATGCGATGCCATTTGAATATTAGAATGGCAATTGTTATTATAAGCGAATTCAATAAGTGGTAGGTGATCTTCCCAACTTTACTTGAAGTTCAACACAAAAGTTCGTAGAATATCTTTGAGCATTTGAATGGTGCGCTCGACTTGTCCATCGGTCTGTGGATGAAAGTTTATGCTAAGACTAATCTGAGTACCCAAACCTTTTTGAAAAGATTTCCAAAAGTTAGCTATAAACTAAGCACATCTGTCAGATATAATAGACACCGGAACTCCATGAAGTAGGACTATCTCTTTAATATATAATCGAGCAAAGTCTTCGGATGACTAAGTAGTCTCGATAGGTAGGAAATAATCTGAATTTGTGAGCCTATCCACGATAACCCATATAGAATCGAATTTCCTAAGAGAACTAGGTAATCCCGCAATGAAATCCATATTGCTCGCTTCTCATTTCCATGTTGGAATCTCTATATTCTGCAGCAATCCTCCAGGTTTCTAATGTTCAACCTTAACTTATTGACAACTCGGATGTTAAGCAACAAAATATGTGATATTCTTATTTATATCGTTCCACCAGTATAGCTGTCGAAGGTCATGATACATCTTAGTAGAACCAGGGTGAATAAAATACCTGAACTGGTAGATCTCTGCCATAATCTTTCCTTGAAGTCCCACAATGTTGGGTACACACAACCGACCCATATACTTAAGAACTCTGCCTTCTGATAGTTTAAACAACTGCTTCTTTTGAAAGAAAATACCTTATTTAGTTCTTACCAAGGCAGGGTTGTCAATTTTATGTGCCTTTACTTCTGCCACCAAGGAGGATTCAACGGCATTCTGAACTAGGGCACATATATCAATCAATCGCACGTTCAAGCTAGTCAACCGATACAAATATCTTGCCATTTCCAATTTATCAACTCCTATATATTTCAAGCTGCCCATATACTTCCAACTTAATGCTTTGGCTACCACGTTTGCTTTTCCAGGATGGTACAAGATATCAACATTGTATTCTTTCAACAGCTCAAGCCACTTTTGTTGCCTTAGATTTAACTCTTTCTGCCTGAATATATACTGCAAGATTTTATAATCTGTAAATATATCAAACTGAACCCTATATAGATAGTGATGTCATATCTTCAAAGCAAATATAACCGCTGCCAACTCAAGATCGTGAGTCAGGTAATTATGCTCATGTTTTCTTAACTACCTTGAAGCATACGCAATAACCTTGCCATGATGCATCAGAATACAGTCCAACCCCACTCTGGAAGCATCACAGTACACAACATAGCCCTCGGATCCCTCAAGAAGGGCCAGAATAGGTGTTGATGTTAACCTATCTTTCAACCCCTGGAAACTTTTCTTGCAGGCATCTGACCACTGAAACGTAGATGCCTTATGAGTCAATTTTGTCAGTGATGCGGAAATGGATGAAAAATTCTCTACGAATCTCCGATAGTAACCTGCTAGATCGAAAAAACTACGCACCTCAGTAGGGGTTGTAGGCCTCGGCCATTTCTTTACCGCCTCAATCTTCTGACTATCTACTTTAATGCCTTAATCTGATAATATATAACCTAAGAAGTCCACCGAGTTCAACCAGAACTCACATTTAGAGAATTTAGCATACAACTTGTGATCCTGGAGCATCTGTAATACCGCTCGCAAATGATTCGCGTGCTCCTCTTCTGATCGAGAGTATACCAAGATGTCATCAATAAATACTATGATAAAAATATCCAGAAACGGTTTGAACACTCGATTCATCAAATCTATAAAAGTTGTCAGTGTGTTAGTTAAACCGAAAGACATAACCAGAAACTCATAGTGGCCATATCTGGTCCGAAATGATGTCTTTGGAATATCATTCTCCTTAACTCTTAGTTGATGGTATCTATATCGAAGATCGATCTTTAAGAAATACTTGGTGCATTATAATTGATCGAATAAATCGTCAATCTTGGGAAGCGAATATTTATTCTTAATAGTGTAACACCCCGTACTTTCGGACGATGGTTGAGCAGCTAGACGTATGAAAATAGACCCAAACCTTGGATGATTTATGTCATATTCATGTATGCAAATAAAGAGCTTAGTATATAAAAGGATGCGGCCCTGAAATAATTTAGGACTTAATAAGTGTAATGATGGGAATTGAAAATAGTATTTGGTGTGTGTCAAAGAGGCTACGGACTAGTGTTATATCACATGATTATGAAAATGAGTATATGAATTATTTATTAATTAAGTAGATAGATGTATTTGGATAAATGTCCACATGGAACGATTATATGAAGCAAGTTTGTGACTAATGTTCAGTTATGTGATAAATTGGTGACACATAGCAAAGACCCTTATCTATGCCTTAGTGGAAAATCGTGGATATATGACCAGCACATGAGTGCATACGTTACACATATGGGGGACACATGGATTCTGGGGTCTACTATAATTCTTATCCTAACTCTTGATATTGAGACAATTCATTTTCTATACAAAGAAAAGGCACCTAGAGAATAACTTATAAGCTCTTTGACAGCATACATTTTGGGAGTTTTTAAGTGCAATACAAATGCATTAGCTACTGATTTAGAGATAATTTGAGGGATATTCCTTGAGGGGACCATATAGGTAGCACTCACGTCACTTGAGGGAGAAGGACGAAACATGCAATGAAAAGGGTCGTGGGATGATCCATCGTTTTACAATCTTCTATGAGTTCGTATGGAAAATTAAGGTTAAAAATCTACCAGAAGGATTGACTTGGTATGGTCATTTGAAGGTCGAATCAAGGTATGTTAAGGCAAATCCTTCCTTCTTTTGGCATATTCTAAGTACGAAATATAAACGTAATAATGTCCCATAAATGATTCTACTCTTAGTAGTTAAGGATGTTCATGTTATTCATTCCTATGTTCAAAGCATGTCTAAATATGTTCATAAATCCTTATTGAGGTATATGAAAAAGGTGTTAATGTTCATAATGTTAATTGGGGGTGCAACAACATTACGTCACTCTGATAAGCTCAGAGTGTCTTAGTATCATTCATGCATTATATTCATGTATTACCCTTGATCCACATGTGTTATATACGCTACTATATGGTATGCATTATATATATGTAGGGGATGGAAAAAGGGATACGACATTATATACGCACACCACCTGATCAGCTGGTATATGTGATTATGATTATGCCCATAGAGGCCTAAATGATATGATGGGATACAACGTTATATACACATATATATATGTATGACCGCATTATGCATGACATTAGGCATATTAGGGCCCTTAGAGGCATTCACTACTGGTTGGTTGTTTCTTGTCTCGTGTTACTTTCATGTCTTTATTATGCTATTCTTCATGCTTGACATACTCGGTACATCAGTCATATTGACGTCCCTTTTGTCGGTAGACACTGTGTTTCATGTCTGCAGGCTCAGGTAGACAGGGTGACGATCCGCACTAGTAGGTTATTGGTTCAGCTGATATTGGAGCACTCAATTTGTTCCACAGTTGCAATCTAGTCGAGGTAGGATATTTTGGATATGCATAGGGGTATGGCGGGGCCCTGTCCCGACCTTATGATATTATGTACTCTTTAGAGGCTTGTGGACAAATGTCCTGTGTATAGTAATCGTGTATGCCCTTGTCGGCCTTAGTATGTATATATGCATAGGTTGAGTTCTTCTGTTTGTAAGATTTTACGTAACTCGTTTCCAGCTTATCATTTCTATGTGTCCGCAGAGTACTTTGTGATAGCCCTCGGGGCTTGTGACTAATTATGGTTAGATGTTAAATATGTGATTAGTGGTACTCGGCAAGTATGTCTGGGTGCCTGTCATGACCCTCCAGTTTGGGTCGTGACAAATAGTCACTTTGTTCAACTAACAGTAATCGATACATATCCTCAACGAATCGGCCTTTTTATGAACAAATAACACTAGTGCTCTCCATGGGGAAATATTGGGCATAATAAAGCCTATCTCCAGGAGATCTTTCAGTTGAGCCTTCAATTCTTTTAGCTCTGCATGAGCCATTCGATATAGAGAAATAGATATTTGTTGGGTATCTAGAAATATGTCGATAGCGAAATCAATTTCCCTTTCGGGAGGAATACCAGGAAGTTCATCAGGGAATACGTCAGGGAATTCACTAATGGTAAAAACTGACTGAAGGACTGGAGGCTTCGCCTCCACATCCTGAACTCGCACAAGGTGATAGATATACCCTTTCGAGATCATTTTCTGAGCCTTAAGGTAGGAAATAAACCTCTCCTTAGGCGTTGTAATATTAATGACAGGCTCGCCTGGGAAATTAAAGTGTATGACTTTCGTCCAACAATCCACATTAGCATAACAAGAAGCCATCCAATCTATACCCATAATAACGTAAAATTCCACCATTTCTAGTTCACTCAAATTAGCTAGAGTATGGCGGTCATAGATCTTTACATCACAATTCCTATACATATGTCTAACAATCATCGGCTCACCCATGGGTGTCGATACTTCGAATGACTTATGTAATAATTTAGGCTCCTTTCCATACTCACTAGCAATAAAAAGGGTAATATAGAACAAAGTAGAACCCAGATCTATCAAAGCATATACGTCAAGAGAGAAAATGGATAATATACTTGTAACCACATTCGGAGCTGACTAAAGATCCTATCATCTTGACAACGCATATATGTAGTTCTGATTACCGCATGAGCTAGTCACTCCATTCCTGCCTCTACCTTTACCAGTCGAGGTCTGCGTGCCCTGCCCAGGGGGCATACAGATGAAGAAGAAGTTGCTACAGACCCTGTCGGTTATGACATACCGCCTCCAACTCTCGTTGAGCAATCCCTAGAAAAGTTACTCGGGTAACTACAAGAATAACATGCATCTGACTCTCGACATCATTGCCTTGGATAGGCCCTGCCATACTAAGTACATCGGGGCAAAAATGGCCTAATCTGGCTCGAATCTCTTCTATATTGCAGGCCTATGCTCGTGAACTCTAACCCTGACCAGAATAAGTGGTCTTCTCACCACGCTGGCACTAGAACTGTGGTGGTGCACTAGCCACTAGATAAGATGGGCGCGTGGGAATTGTGGCCTAAATCCACCTCGAAACTATCTTTTATCACCTGCGGGTCGGGCCCTCTTGTGTTGGTCCCTACCATACTCTCGATCAATCAGCTACTGCCTCTTATGGTCCTCTAGATTATGTGCATAGGCTTGAATGCGGG
The DNA here is from genome assembly GCA_029783415.1 of Anisodus acutangulus. Lineage (NCBI taxonomy): Eukaryota > Viridiplantae > Streptophyta > Magnoliopsida > Solanales > Solanaceae > Anisodus > Anisodus acutangulus. The sequence continues at coordinate 18,151,326 of CM056505.1, forward strand.
AGATATCCATATTTGGATTTAACGAAGTTGTCGTGCACTCATTAACCAAATATATCCCCAAACCATTAACAAACTGATGTACCCGGTCACTCATATTAGTAACAATTGTATGAGCATACATGGCTAAGGAATTGAACTACATGTTATACTCTCGGACGCTCATATCACCATGTTCCAAATGTTAAAACCTATCTTGTCTAGCTCGTCGAAGCTCAACCAGCAGATACTGCTGTAAAAAGGCCTCGAAGAACTCCCTCCAGCCCAAAAGTGGGGCTTGGGATCCCCGAGTCTGCTCCCAAGTCTAAAACCAGGTTGTGGCCACATCCCGCAATCTATAGAAAGTTAACTCTACTGTCTCAGCATCTGTCGCATGCATAACTAGTAAGGTCCGCTGCATTCTAACTAGAAAAGTGTATGGGTCTGCCTTGGGATATGTCCCTATAAATACTAGAGGGTTCAGGTTAACAAAATCCCAAACTTTCGCACTCACAGCCCTATCAGTAATGTTGGGGGGTCTAGCTTTGCGCCTGAGAGGCCAAAAGTCTAGTCAACAGTTACACCACACTACGCATATCTAGATCCTGATCAGGGGCAACTGGAGGAGGAATTGGAGATACATCAGCTCCCTTCTTCCCCTTATGAAGTGGTGGTGGGGGTGGAGTCTTGGTGGCCCAAGATAAAGCCTAATCTTAGTGCTCCTGTCTCTCCGGGTCAGCGGCAGTGCTTTACTGGCACCTTCTCCCGCTTCTTCGTCTACCTTCCGCAGTGATTTTTGTCGTTAGGTAATAGCATGCACAACTATGGATATAAACAAGATAAACATTATGAGGTAATGCTTACGATTTAGCATTATCGCACGATCTAGATTAGGAAGAAAAGTAACCATCCTAAATATCCTATAGCCTCTTGTTTATATGTGTGGTGCACAACACACCCATTAACAAGACTCTACTAGATATGGCTTGCAGACTCCCTAAGACAGACTGCTCTGATATCAAGTTTGGGGGGGGTGTCCGGCACCCAGCGCCCGAAGGCTTGAGCGTACCACTGTAGCATCCAAAACATGTGATATGAAACTTGGGCCGACAAGGCCTCCCAATAACCATAGAAGACAAGACTGAATGATAACATGCACGCAGAAAAGTCCTAGCATAATATATATATATATATATATATATATATATATATATATATATATATGTCAAAGGTCGACAAGGCCACTAGATGAGTACACTGCTAACAAAAGAGCCGACAAGGCCACAACATATATACACCTACTACACACAAGTCTGCAAGCCTCTAAGAGTGACATACTTTATCAACAGGTCGGGACAGGGCCTCGCCATACCTAAAATTCTAGTAATATATACAACAGTATCTAAAGACTCCGATATAACAACTCCGAGAGAGGGGAGTGCGACAATCACAGCTGGATAGGCAACTTACTAAGGAGGAACGTCGCTCTATCTATCTGTACTGTGGACATGAACACAGTGCCACAGAAGAGACATCAGTACGAAAGATGTAGTGAATATGTAGGACATAATCAACTGTAAATGAAGCAACAATAATCAAAGATGTCAGAAATACCACTTAAAACCTCATAAGTGTCGTACTAGACTCCTCTGCGGGTATACATATAATTATATGATCACGTATATAACACCATAGGCCTCTATGGGTAGTATTCTGTAATAATAAATCGTGTATGTAATGCCGTAGGCCCTGTGGACAATATTATTAGTATCATATCTATATAACCGCGTATATAATGCCATATGCCTCTGTGGGAAACATCATTACATGATATATAAAATAATAGGTCTTCTTTCTAATGAATCATAATAAAGTAAAAGAGTATACGAGTCCACATAAGAATAGTCAGGGGTGCAATGACCTTACGTCACTCCGACTAGTTGATGAGTCTCTTATAGACTTGACATGGCCCTTATATACTGCATCACCAGGGGAATTCGCTCAATGGGCGGGATTGTGCACCCCTGACTATTCTTATGTGGACTCGTATACTCTTTTACTTTATTATGATTCATAAGAAACAAGACCTATTATTTTCTTTAGCCTTTCAATTATAAGGTGAAATACCACTAATTGACCGATGAAAAGGGAATAACATCAATTGAAATATTGTTCTAACGAAGAAGGATTAGTCACTAGAGCATTCTTAATCCACTAGGAGTAGAGTCTTTACCAAAACCCAGTTATTGCGATTGTAATCGATAGGATTATTCCATAAAGGAAAGAACGAAAGCCCTACATACCCTGTCGATGAAACTTAATATGTTTTGAGGAGCCTCCCGCGTGGTATGAACGATTGTCTACATTAAATGAAGGGTTTGTATCAATATCGAGTTCATGTCTTATAAGGAAGTTTATTTATAACTCAACTCTATACAAAATACCACAATTCCATTCCTACTTTTCCAATTTCATCATTAATGTTCATAGAGGAAGCTCATAGCTTTATCACCATCAACAACATAACAACTTCAAAAATTCCCACTTTTCCTTTCTTGGTACTTTAGTAAAACGGAATCTCGACAACTTGCACAACTTAGGTATGTAAAGAAAGAGAGAATCCTTACCTCAATCACCAAGGTTACATCTTGAACCCTAATCTTAACACTTGGCTAATTCCTCCACCAAAGTAAAGATAAGCTAGTAGGGATTGAACTCGTATCACAAACATTTTGTGAAAGTTTCACGTGATTTCTCCTTCTGCATTGCGCTTAGACAAATATGAAACACTATGGAGCTTTTGGGACAATAAAGTTAAAGGAGCTCTTATCGACTTAAAAAGGAATTAGCACTGCCTCACCAACCAGCTTTTACGGTGGATTGATGTAAAAGGCCACCATAAAATGCCTCTGCCTTCACCAACTTTCTGCTAAGTTTTACGATGGGGGTCTCAGAGTTTTATGGATCGTAAAACATAATTTTGGCCGTAATTCTCATCGTAAAATATAAGAATTATCCAAATCGCGATGAACTTATTTACTTTGGTTTGGCTTAACCTTTACACCTCATGATACTTCTATAAATAAGTTGTGGACCTTTGTTACCCCTTCATAAGATCACATCTCTTTCCGAAAATGTCTGTATTCAGTCGATGGTACGGCTAGGCATGAAACTACGAGGCGTAATATGAGCGACACAATTCAAAATCTAAAGAACAATGGGGGTGACTTAGATGATTTTCATCCTATCACCACTCGGAGTGGGAAACTACTCCAAAGTGAAACTGAGAAAGTGATTGAGCTAGAGCATTTTGAGGAAGAAGAAGAGGCACTACTTGATGTGACAAGTGTTGTTGAGAAAGCACATATCAAAGATCTCATTGTTGTTGAGGTTGACCGTGTTCCAAAGACTTCAGAAGCTTAAAAGGTGAGAAAAAAAAGGCAAAGGCAAGGTGACGGGGGCACTTAGACCACTGACACAACTGTTTAAATTTTCACCTCATTTTCCTCAAAGGTTGGTGAAGAAAACTGAAGATGCTAAATGTTTGAGGTTTTATGATCAGTTAAAACAACTTTCGATGAATATTCCATTCTTAGATGTCTTCCAAGAAATGTCAGGTTTTGCCAAATATTTGAAAGAGTTAATAACTAAGAAGTGGACAATCAAGCATGATATGGTAAATATGACTCATCGTATTAGCTCTATTATTTCTACCACCAAGGTCCAAAAGAAGTAAGATCCGGGGGCCTTTACTATTCATTGCACTATCGGTCAACATGATTTTGCTAGAGACCTTTTGTGATAATGGGGCTACTATTAAATTAATGCCGCTTTCTATCTATAAGTATTCGGGGTTAGGTATGCCAAGGCCGACCAGTATGAGGTTGCAGATGGCTGACCGATCAATAAAGAGGCCGATGGATGTGGTTGATAATGTACTTGTTCATGCTGGTGAGTTCCTTCTTTCGGCAGATTTCATGATCCTTGATTGTGTTGTTGACAAAGAAATTCTAATTATATTAGTCTGACCCTTCCTTGCTATTGGAAGGGCACTCGTGGACTTGGAGAAGAACGAGATCAAGTTTCGTGTAAATGATGAGGAAGTGACATTCCAAGCGAACAAAGGGATGAAATTACTGTTAGTTACTTGCTAAAGCCACTATAGGCATTTTTACTTTGTGATATCTGAGCATCTATGTTAGTACTGTATGTTGTGTTACTTGCTTGAAGACAATCAAATACTTTAAGTTAGGGGTGTTGATGTGTCGTAGAATTACTTTGATACCTTTTGACGATAAGTTTTACTTATTTTAAGCAAGTTTGTGTCGTTTTGATGTGTTTTGGTTATGTTTCATGTAAATGATAATAAAAAGGCAAGAATAAGGAAATTCACCTAAGTCTCCAACATTCAGAGTTGTATGGACCATACATATTAGACGGACCATATAATTATAGCATAGGAGTGAAGGCTAGGTAGAATGATGGATCTCTGAGAAATACAAGGACGGTGGATTTGTACGGACCGGACATATTTGTACGAACTGTACTTCCTACGGTACATGTATGGCCACTTCATTGAAGAAAAGAGAAGAATGAATTGGATAGACCATACTTATTTGTACGGAACGTACAAACTGGGCGTAGAGCTGGACCGTAGAAACTTATACGAAGCGTACTTATTTGTATTGTCCGTACTTTGTGGCGTCGGGGCAGTTTTGTCAGAATTTATTTCTGAGTTTTTGGACTTATATAATACTTTTTAGGGTTTTGTGGGTCACTTATCATCTGTTTTAAGACTTAACTCGATAGTAGTGAGTACGAAGAATATTTTGAAGCTTTCAAGAACAAGATTCCATCTTTTAATCTTCTTTATTCAATTGTAAGTTTCGATGAATACTTTATTGCTTTGCTTTTCCATCAACATTATGAGTAGCTAATTTTAATACTAAGGTTGTGAATTCAATATTGATATATGTATAATGGGTTGTCAGTATTTATTTATTCCTTATTCATTCATGTTGATTAATGGTTGCAAATATTAGCTTAAGCCATAAACTTTACTTTACTTGGAAAAGTGAGTAGGGTTTGGTAGGGATAACTAACAAGGATTCGGGACGTTAACTCTCATTTAATAAACTCACTTAGGAATAAGAGGAGTTTATTTGGCATAATTAATTGTTCTTAATTTCACTCTTTTATATTTAGGAAAATTATAAAGAGAAATACTTCCTAACTATTGGTAAATATTAGAAAGTCACATAGAGATTAAGTGCATACAATACAACAATCCATTAGAAGTATATCACACTAACACCTAGAGCATTACATCTCATCTAAAGGGGACACAACCTTGGTTTCTTAATCAACTTATTTACAATCAAATCAAGATAGCTAGTAGAAATACATCAACTTTTACAACCTTAATGGAATACGAACAAAGACCTAAGTCAAGTACTACAATACGACATCAACCTTTTCTCACCTTATTCCATGTGAGATTCGACCCCAACCTAATTGGGTTACTATATTTGACAATGTCTGCTTTACTCCATTTAATAGGTAATTTGAGCATATTAGTTGTCTCCTCCATAGGATTTGAGCAACACCAGCATCTAGATGCCAAATTGTATTTCATTCTCTTCAACACATCATCCACATGTATCTTGAATTTCCAACATCTCCACATGAAAAATGATATTTTGAATGGAAGCCCCTTAATCCACATATGTTTGTATATCTCATGTTTCTGATTTCTCAATCTCAGAAACTTCGAAACTGATTTAATTGTAAATTCTCCTCTAGTATCTAGTAACCACCATGGTTGGTCCATGCCCCTTTCTAAGAATGGTGGTTTTGCTGTATCAAGTATATGTTATACCACCTCTGTTGGTATTACTGTTGATAATTTTTCTGTGTTTCATTCTCCATTCTCGACCATTTCATTCACATCTTGTACACTTTGATCATAGTGGTCGTCTGATATAACATAGTACAAGACCCCCAACCCTGTCCCATTGTCAAACCAGAACTGAGAATTTTCCATCCTAGTCTGCCACCAAATTTGATGCTCAAGTATGTCTCTTGCCTGCAACATCTTTTTTCATGTTTGAAATCCCGATTTCTATTGTACAATCATTGAATTCTCCTTTTCAGAGTACTTGTTGCTCAATAATGGACTCCATAGAGATGGTTTGGTTCTAAAGTTCCACCAAAGTTTACAATACAGAGCCATATATGCATCATATAGGAATCTAAAACCTAGACCCTCTTCTAACACTGGTAGGCATAGATAAGGCCATGAGGCCCGTGCCAACTCTTTCCACCAATAGTGTTGCTATAATAGAATTGAGCAAATATTTTTTGCATCCGCTTTATCACACACTCTGGTGGGTTAAAAACTAATAAAAGATGAATTGTCATACTCTGTAACACATGCCTAATAAAAATTGCTCTGCCCCCAAAAGACAACATTTTCCCTTTCCAAGACTGGAGCTTGTGCATTATTTCACCAATATAGCATTGAAAATTTTCTTCTTTCTTCTAATGTAGTATATTGGCAATCCAAGGTATGTAAAAGGAAAATCTTTTCTGTCAATGCCAATAGCCACTTCTACATTAATACTCACATCTCCTGTAACATTGTGATGCAACTCTTTTCCCTGTTTATTGTTTATTTTTTATCCTGATGTCTTCTCATACTTTACGGTATTTCCATGATTAACTGTAAAGATACTAGATCAGCTAATGAGAAGATAATCATATCATCTGCATAAGCCAAGTGATTCACTTTAGGATTCCATTTAGGCATCCCCAAACCCATAAACTGTGGTATTTGATGAAGAGCATTCAAATTCCTTGTTAAAACTTCAGCAGATAAGATGAACAGTGTGTGCTTGTCATGTGTTTTAGGCAGTAGATAAACTAAGTTATCAACTTAATAGTTCATCTTAAAAAAATCCGTCTTTATCTCAAATCAGTTCAAGTTTAATCATGTGTGTCGAGGTGTTAGCTTTCCTTTCCAGTTCATACAATTTAGCTTAAGTTTAATCCGGTTTGTGTTAAATAATTAACCTTTTTTGTGTGAAAGCATGAAGTTGTCTCTAAGGAGTCAAAATTTATAATTACCTGCTCTTTTTAATTTGAAATATGACTAAGTATGGTCCACATATCTTTTTTCATGTTCTGAATCTAGTCATTATTTTCAAATAGTTGTTCTTGATAAATGATAACAACTTTTTTAGTCGAAGGTTGATCATGTTTAAGTTCTTTTTTATCAAGTCTATTTCCTCTGTTTAATGTAGAAGTCTTCAAAGTCTCTCTGTTAAAGAATCTTTAAGTTTGGTTGAAAGTTAATCAAGTTCTTTTCGATGAACTTTAAGTTATCAGTTCTATTTGTTTTAGACCAAGTTAGAATCAAGTTTTGATTAAAATCATGAGCAAAGGAAATTCCAGGGAAGTCTATCTTTATTTTTAACTCAATTAGTTTCTTCATTAAAAAGTTAGTGCATTTTTACTAGTATAAACACTCTAAATTTCCTTGTTATACTAGTAAAAATGCACTAACTTTTTAACGAAGAAACTAATTGAGTTAAAAATAAAGATAGACTTCTCTGGAACTTCCTTTGCTCCTGATTTTAATCAGAAATTTATTCTAACTTAGTATAAACAAACAGAACTGATAACTTAATGTGTAAGAAGGTTTTTGGTCTTCCACTTGGTGTTAGGAATAGTTTTGATCCCCAACTAATTTTGATTTTATTTTTGGGTTTTTACATGCTGTTTGGAGTCGTTTGTCCCCACCACGAACCCACAGACCTATCTCCAACAACCACCACGAACCCATGGACGTTTCCCTCTCTCTCATCTCATCCCCCTCATGTCGTCACTACCTCATCACCGCCATAACCATCGACCCCCAGACGCCGGAAAACAGACACAACAGCCGACCAAACCACCACCACGAGAAACAACCACCGCAACATCAACGTTCCCACCATCACCACTGCCAACTCCGACCACAACTCTTACCTCACCCCCTTTTTCTTCATCTCCACTGCCAGCTCGCCGACAGCGGAGCTCCGGCCAGCCACACCACAACGACAACCAACTGCCACCATACCAACCACAAACCTTTTCTTCCTTCTACCACTACGAAGCTAGCAACCATACCACTACACCACCTCTTCACTGCTCTCCCTCCTCACTGCTACTCCATTGGAGCACTACCACCCTACTGCTTCGCAACCACCAAGAACCCCGAGCAAACTCTGGCAAAAACACTGCCACTAACACAACGACCAGACCACCTCTTTCCCTTCTCCCTTTTGCTGCTCCACCATAACTCTGACACTGCCCCTCTCCATTTTTCTTATTCGCCACTGCCAGATCTGGCCGGAACGTGACTTGGTCGGCCACTTCCTCTATATTCTTTACGTGTGATGCCAAATATTTTTTTTCATTTCGCAGTTTTGGCTGGCTTTACTTTTGCAGGTACCAGCATATATATATCCAAAATATCAATTGTCGTTACACTACCGTCGAGAACAGATTTGTCACGACGCGCATCTAGGCTCTATCTCTCCGGTCTCCCGTCAAGCATCCGAGTTTTATCTCTCCGATCTTCATTCTAATTGCTAATTTATCTTTACTTGGTTGTCTAATTTGTTTCGTAATATATTGATTCATGTCCTAGTATATTATGTTCTTACATTTACTCTTCTTCCCTTTAGTTATATAATTCTTGGCGTTCCTATTTTAGGTGTAAACCTTTGATTAGCCTATTAGTTTATATCCGCTTTAGTGGCTTTGGTGACTGATGGTAGACTAGAGTCATATTTTAGGTCGGGGACATAGGTGAGAGTTAGAGGGTAAGTGGGGTAAGGGAGATGTTAGGCTGAGAATAGGGTCTTGGAATATTTGGACTTTAACGGGGAAGTCCATAGAGCTAGTTAAGATCCTTAGTAAGAGGAGTATTAATATAGTATGTATCCAGGAGACCAAATGGGTAGGACCTAAGGCTAAGGATATGGACGGGTATAAGTAATGGTTCTCGGGTAGGTCGAGATATAGGAATGGGGTAGACATTTTGGTAGACATCGAGCTAAGGGATCAGGTAGTAAAGGTTATGAGGGTCAATGACAGAATGATGGAGATTAAGTTGGTAGTTGGAGGGTCCACTATGAACATGTTTAGTGCTTACGCGTCGCTGACGGGCTTGGACGAGGAGGAGAAGAATGGCTTTTGGAAGGATTTGGATGAGGTGGTGGGAGGTATACCACCCACTGAGAAGTTATTTATAGGAGGGGATTTCAATTGACATATCGGGTCACATCTAGAGGTTATTACAATGTGCATGGAGGATTTGGCCTTGGGGACAGGAAGGGGAGATGCGTCTCACTCTTGGAGTTTGCTAAAGTGTTTGGTATGGTGATAGCCAATTCGAGGTTCATGAAGAAGGAGGAGTACTTAGTGACTTTCCGTAGCTCGGTGGCTAAGACTCAAATAGACTTTTTGCTCCTTAGGAAGATTGACAACAGTCTTTGTAAAGACTACAAAGTTATTCTGAGTGAGTCTCTTACAACCCGACATAAGCTTTTGTTGATGGATTTGGAGATCAATATGGAGAAGATGAGGAGGGTTGTGGATGATAGGCTAAGAATAAAATGGAGGAGTTTGACCATGGCTAGTGCAAAGAAGATGGGAAAGAGGTTGATGGCCAAAGGAGATTGGGGGAGTAGTGGGGATACGACCGGTATGTGGGACAAGACAACCATTTGCATTCAGGAGGTAGCTAGAGAAGTGTTAGGGGTCTCACGGGGTAGCCGTGGTGGGCATCAAGGGGACTGATGATGGAATGGTAAATTTTAAGAGAAGGCGGAAGCAAAGAAAGCGGCGTATGCAAAATTGGTAGAAAGAAAGGATGAGGTAGAGAAGTGGAAGAATAGAGAATTGTATAAGATAGCGAGGAAGGAGGAAAAGCTAGCGGTTATGGCGGAAAAAACGGTGGATTTTGAACACATGTGTGTGGAATTATAGGAAAAGGTGGGGACACGAAGTTGTACAGACTAGCTAAGGTGAATGAGATGAAGGACCGTAACTTAGATCACGTGAGGTGCATCAAGGATGGGGACAACAAAGTACTGGTGGAGGACGTGCATATTATACGGAGGTGGCAGTCTTACTTCCATAAACTCTTGAATAAAAAAAAAGATAAAGACATTGTGCTGGGAGATCTAGAGTAATCCAAAAGGTACCGGGATTTTGGATATTGTAGAAGCACTAGGGTTGAGGAAATTAATAGTGTTGTTCACAGAATGCGCAGGGGACGAGCGATCGGGCCTGATGAGATTTGAATTTTGGAAAAGCGCAGGCAGAGCAAGTTTGGAGTGGCTGACTGAGTTGTTTAAGGTCATTTTTAAGATGGCGATAATGCCCGAAGAATGGAGGTAGAGTACAATGAGTCATTTGTACAAGAACAAATGTGACATCCAGAATTGCAACAACTATAGGGGTATCAAGATGCTAAGCCACACTATGAAAGTTTGGGAAAGGGTCGTGGAGATGAGGGTGAGAAGAGGCATGTCTATTTTCGAGAATCAGTTTGGATTTATGCTGGGGCGTTCGACTACAGAAGTCATTCATCTTATTAGAAGGTTGGTGAAGTAGTATAGGGAGAGGAATATAGACTTACATATGGTTTTCATCGACCTCGAGAAGGCATATGACAAAGTCCCTAGGGAGGTTCTATGGAGATGTTTGGAGGTTAGATGTATACATGTGGCGTACACTAGGGCGATCAAGGATATGTATGATGGAGCCAAGACCAGGGTACGAACAGTAGGAGGAGACTCGGAGCACTTATCAGTGATGATGGGGCTGCACTAGGGACAACTCTTAGCCCATTCTTATTTTCCTTGGTGATGGATGGACTGATGCGACAAATCCAATGGGAGGTTTCGTGGTGTATGTTATTCACAGATGACATAGTCCTGATTAATAAGACTCACATCGGAGTGAATGTTAAGCTGGAGGTTTGGAGACAGACTCTGGAGTCTAAAGCGTTCAGGCTAAGTAGGACCAAGACAGAATACTTGAAGTGCAAGTTCAGTAACGGGATCGACCATGAGACAGGCGTGGAGGTGAGGCTTGGTACTCATGTCATTCCAAATAAAGGAAACTTCAAGTACCTCGGGTCTATTATCCAAGGGAATTGAGAGATAGATGACGATGTCGCACATTTTATTGGGGCAGGGTGGATAAAATGGAGGCTCACATCTGGAGTCTTGTGCGATAAAAAGGTGCCACCAAAACTTAAAGTCAAGTTCTATAGGGTGGTGGTTAGATCGACTATGTTGTATGGGGTAGAGTGTTGGCCAGCCAAGACTTCGCACATCCAAAAAATGAAAGTTGCAGAGATGCGGATGCTGAGATAGATGTGTGGGCATACAAAGAGGGATAGGATTAGAAATGATGATATCCGAGACAGTGTGGGAGTGGCCTCAGTGGAAGATAAGATGTGGGAAGTGAGGTTGAGATGGTTCGGGCATGTGCAAAAGAGACACACATATACCCTAGTGCGGAGGTATGAGAGGTTGGCTATGGACTGATTCATGAGGGGTAGAGATAGGCCGAAGAAATATTGGGGAGAGGTGATTAGACGAGATATGGCGCATGTGAAACTTACTGAGGACATGACCTTAGATGAGGGGTTGTGGAGGACACGGATTAGAGTAGAAGGGTAGTAGGTAGTTTAGCATAGTCCTACTTACGCTTACAAACTAGTAGTTGTAGTGTTATTAGTGTAGGCCTGCTTGGCCCATCATACTAGTAGACGCAGTATTTCTTTAGAGTCCCCTGTCGTTTGATTTATGTTGTTATGTGTTCTTTAGTGTACTTTGTTTATCTTATTATCTACGTTAGTTACTGCTTCTTTTTTCAGAATGCGCTATCATGGCTTATCCGCTATTGTTACCATCATTTTCATACTGCTTTAAATTTCTTGTTCGGATCTGACTGTTTCTCTTTCTTTGCTTGTGCTTATGCTTGTCTTGAGCCGAGGGTCTTTCGGAAACAACCGCTCTACCTACCAAGGTACAGGTAAGGTATGCGTACACTCTACCCTCCCCAGACCACACGTTGTGGGATTTCACTGGGTATGTTGTTGTTGTATGTAATGTTTAAGAATCGGATCATATTTCTTATGGTCAATAATTTAATTTTTCTGCCAAATATCCTTACCAGCCTTTTTATAGATGCACAAAATTTTGATCAATGTGATTGAATTATATTACCTAAAAACTTATTATAGTATAAACACTCTGAATCGTGTTCCTTATATATGATGTGTAATCGTGATTGGATTTTGGACCATATTTCTCAAAATTCTTATGATAAACAATTCAATTTTCTGCCAAATATTCCTATAATTAGCCTATTCAAATAGGACTTGAATTTTAACAAGAAGAAAGTGAACCTAATAATTATATTACTCCTATCTTATTTCCAGGAATTGCATCAGAGCTGTGTAAACCTCCTTTGAAGTGGCTTGTTGATAATTCTTAAACTTCGATTTTTCTTTGTTCATAATGAGCTCTATAAATTAAAACTGGGGTGACTTCAATCTGTTCGTAATGATTTATACATAAAATAAGATTTATCTTTTGATATGTAGTCTCTGGAAACTTGATGTTGTAGATACTGGAACAAATATTAAGTACTTCAATGATCATTGTGTCCGTATCTTTAATTGGTTTCAACTATTGTTGCGACTGTGTTGTGCTTAGGAGATAAAAATTGAAGGCCAGTTCATGACAGAGAATTGGTTCCTTCCACTTTTTCAAGATTTTCCAATTTTTTACGATTTGGTGATTCCAGGATATAGGAATACTAAGTTTTAAGTGAAAAGGCTACATTATATCTTTTGTGCCATGAAATTTTCATATATTCTCCATCTGTTAACTATTATTCTATGTTGGCAGGGACTTAATTTCAGTTTTGGTGCATTATTCCTGACTTCTACCTAATTGCTGGCGTTTTTACTCTCCAGCAACAGGTATAAAAAGTCACTTTATAAATCGTGTTCTTCTGTATGTTTTCTTTCCTTCCTCTCAATATTGTAAAATACAATTATGAATCTGAAGGGGATATTTCAGTTACTTGCAATAACAGTATTTAATAGTACACAATTGGTAGTTTATGAGAGCACAACTAGACTGACTAATGAACTCTATGAACTGATATTAACAAGCGAGAAAGTGAATTATTGGGACTCCGTGAATCTGTTGAGTGTTGTGAGTTGTAAAACAAAACGTTCTTAGTTTGTTCATCCGATAGACAGACTAAATGAGTCATCCTGTAGCTTTTGATTTTAGTTATTCATTTAAGAAGGAGACACCCTAGGATGTAAATTATATGGAGTCTATTCTAGTCTTGTAAAATATCTTTCAGGGACGTATGAATTGGATATGCATTTCTGTTAACTAAACTCGTATTCATATCCATGTGATGGCTCAATGATCTTTAACAGTTACAACTGTGATCTTTGTCAAGTATGAGAATGTCAAAAGCAGCATGACTTCGAAGTTCGAATACATCCATGACTGTCATAAATATGACCTCATGAACTTTATTGTGACCTATTTTCTACAACTCATGACAATCCCATTTTTTAGCCTAAATCTTTTTATTTTTTATTTTCATGTTATTAAATCAACTAAATCTTAACTTCAGTTTCTTAGCTTAGCATAAATCTTATTTTTTGTTATTTGCCTTTGTTATATAGAACTTTAATGGATAATGAAGATAAAAGTTGGATGAATAACCTAAGATGGACGAATATATCATAAATCTTAATTTTTATTATTTGCCTTTGTTATATAGAATTTTAATGGATAACGAAGATAAAAGTTGGATGAATAACCTAAGATGGACGCATGATTATATTCGTAGAGTGAATTATTTTCTTGGTAAGGCATTTGAATGAGTCTCTCAAGGAATTATGTCCGTGCAAAAAGTACATGAATCGCTATTGGCACTACAGAAATGTGGTGGAGGATCATTCGGTCGTTCATTGGTTTATTGATGGTTACACCGGGTTCCCTCGAGAAATACACTTCATCCAATCAATGATGATGAAAGTTCCAACTTGTGTAACAATATTGATGGACTACTTCATGATACATTTAGAAATGTAGAGGGTGAGTCAGGGCAAGGAGTGCGAGAGTGTTTATATCAAGATGCAAAAGATATTCTTTAAATTATTGGAGGAAGGAAACAACAGTTATATTCGAGTTGTGAAATTTTCACTAAACTGAGGTTTACCATTCATTTGTACTTGTTTAAATTCTTGCACGGGTTGAGTAATGTAGCATTTTGCTGTAACCGACTCAAAAAGTCATTTTTCTTGTTTTGCCGAGAAATGTCTAAACTATCCTCTTCGAGTCTTTATTTACTTACTTATGACTTGCAGGGATGGGTGGCTCGGTTCCCGAGGTGATCAGGTAGGTTTCAAACCCTTTTTTGGTATGTTTAGAAAGATGCTAAGTTAAGAGAATAGAGAGATTGACTCATACTTGACTTTTGGATAGACGTGCTTTTTTCGTGGTTTTGTTGGTTCCATTAGCTCTGGAATGACGTTTATGACTTAGTCGAGCCTTTGATTCGATTCCCGAGGCAACCGGGTGTGTTTTGGGGCTTGGTTGTGAAGTTGTGAAATTAGAACTTAAGAGTTGACTTTAGTCAAATCCGATTTTCGAGAAATCTTAGTGCGCGAGCAAGTCTGGAATGTGTTTTTGTGATAGAAATGCATGTTTGGTTTGTATCCGGGAGGTCCCGGGAGTGTTTCAGATGGTTGAAGGGGAATTGTTAGATTTTGGACTATTGCTGGTGTTCGCCCTAGCAACCACTTGTTCGCTTCTGCGGCTTCACCCCAGCAGAGGCCTGGCCCGTAGATGCGAGATTTTACCTAGTGTTGAGGATCCGTTTCCGTGGATAAGTCCCTCACAGAGGCGAGTCCGTCCCTGTGGAGATCCTTTTGCCTCAGTGCATATAAGATGAGGTAAGTGACCTCGCCTCAGCGGCCACTGTTCAGATTATAAATGCTTAATCACCTAGAATTTATTCTCATTCCCCAAATATTCTCCTTGGGATTGGAGCTCGACCAATAGGATGTTCTTGAGGAATTCAAGAGAACGTTCCGCAATAGAGGTTTAATCTCACCCTCCCCCTTTAATTATTGTGTATTAGTTAAGTTTATATCCCTAAGTATGATATTTAAATGGGGGAACTAAAGGCTTAGCTTTATTGAGAATAAGAGAGTTAAACTTGAGGTTTGGGGATTGATTATTGAATTATTGTTGTTGATATTGTAAACTAGTGTTGTATTATGCTAGTGAGTGATGCTTAAATGATCAATTGCATGCTAGAAATTCTTATGGGAATTGGGGGAAATTCTAGTGTTAGAATTGGGGTTTTTTTGCTAATTCTTAAAATTAAGGATCCATTTGGGTTAGTTGTCAAATTAACTTGAGATTATGATTATTTAGCATGTTATGGTACAATTTGGGTAACTTGGGGATTCTAGTTTCGCGTATAGATATGGGTATTGTTAGACTCGTGATCTCATGTAATAAATGTAATTGATCAAAGAGGTCTCGTGAGGAGGTTTTAAGGAAAGGCAAGGTTGTTGTGTGACTCTTCGACTTTGAATCAGGCAAGTTAAGACTTACTAGACTCTAGTATAGCATTATGTGTTGGTATGTTGTTAATGAATTAATTAGAATAATGGGGTATTGGGGGTCCCGTACTAGTGAGGTGACGAGCACTAGTACGAGCACCAGTGAACTTAACTTGGGTAATTAATGGACTAGTATGATACACTTGAAGAAGATTATGTGTTTAGACTTCGGGCCATGAGCGTGGTGCATAAATCCGATTGGGTTTGGTATGATTGCTGATTATTTGGCTCATAGCCATGTTTGATATTCAATTATTGATTTGACATGTCATGCATACATCACTCTATATCTCGTCTAATACTTAAAAATGAACTTATAATACTGATTGTATTGATTATGTTGATTGCATGGTGTACACATATCCATCTCATTCATACATATTATACTTGGCATTGAAACTGTAGAGATATTGTTGAAAGAGGCTTAGGAAGCTGGTTATTGGATATGGTACATGATACGAGAGTGATGACTGATGATGATACTTCAGCCACAGAGCTGGTATCTGATGGGATCAGATAGGTATATGGACCTCATGAGTCCCCCATGGGTCATGTGACAGCCACTGTAGCAGTGTGTGTATACCGAGTACATATGGACATTGCATACATACATATCATCTGCATTGCATTCATTCTTATTTTGATATGTAATTGATATTGTGTGTATTCGGTGTTGATTTCTGATAAACTATATGATCTTATGTCATGATAGAGGAAATTACTGATACTTGAGACTTATAAATGTTGTGAGGTCGAGTTGTGAGACTTGATGGGACTTGACGCCCGGTTATGGAGTTTAGGTTAACTTAGTAATACTATTGAGAACTGAGATAAGACTTGTGAACCTTGATAACACTTGTACATTGTTGAACTGTAAGAAATTTTGATAAGTTGGTTAACTGAACTCTTATTATGCTTGACTGACTAATTAGTAGAGAGGTATCAGAAAATATCAACCCTCGCCACCATTATAGTTAGGGTCGGTCGACGATGTTGTTGAGTACACGTGTTTCCCCGTACTCACTCTACGCTTGTTGCACTCTATGTGCAGGTACTGAGTCGGATGATCCAGGAGCAGCTTGAGCGCAGCGTTAGAGATTGCTTTAGGATTCCAGGCTGAGCCGCAAAGTCTTTCCCGGTGTTGGAACTCCCTTTATATTTATGATTTTGTCTTTTGTTACTTTCAGACGACATTTTGTATTTTCATATTCATACTTGTATTCCTTCTAGAGCTCTGTAATTATGACTATCGGATTTTGGGGGATTTCCTTAAGTTATGTATTAAGTTATAAGACTTGTTAATACTTCTCTTGTTATTTCTTTATTTTCTGCATTTACATCCTTATTCAGTATGTTGAATGATTGAGTTTCACCTATAGATTAGGGTAAGTGCCTTCACGACACATTGAAGTTTAGGGTCGTGACAAATTGGTATCTACCCCAACCTTCACTCGATTTCATTCCCAATATCTGGGATATAAGTCTTGCTTCTTCTCTCGAGTGTCGTAGGCTATAGCTATAGCGTATCGACCTCTATTTTTTTGAACCAAAGGTTCAACACAAGTCAATCTTTTCCCATCAACCATACAACAATTGTGCCAATTTACTAAGAGTAGTGTCAAAGCTCTGCTAACGTTAGGCATTTTTTCATGACAACCCTGATGACGATCGCAGAGTAGTGTCAAAGCTCTGTCGACGTCCGGTCTTCTCTCTTAACAATTTTGCCGACGATCGTAAAGTAGTGTCAAAGCTTTAGCGATGCCTGGCCTTTCATAAAAATCTTGGCAATGTACTAGAGTAATGTCAAAGCTCCATCTACATTTGACATTCTTCTTTTCGGCCTCTCATCAGAGTATTTTCAATGCTCTAGACCGACGATCAGTTCCCTCCTGGGGTATTTTCGAAATCCTGTGCCTTTGATTGCACACCCTCGACCGCTCATCAGAGTATTTTTAATATTCTAGGCATATGATATGTTCCCTCCTAGGTACATTTCAAGCCATGTACCTTCGATTGAACACGCCTTTCGACTGCCTTGTCAGAGCATTCTCTAAGCTCTGAGCCGACAATCCGCTTCCTCGTAGGGTATTTTCAAAGCTCCATGTTTTCGATCGGCACACCCTTCGGCTGACTGGCCAAAGTATTATCAATGATCTGAGCCTATGATCGGTCTTCTTTCTTCTGCCTTTTGTCGGAGTACTTTCAAAGCTCCTCCTACGATCGACGCCTCATTTTCTTCTTCTATCTTATTTGCACGAACTACGCACACCTGATTTTCGTCAAAGATGAGATATGTAGGCAGCTCCTTTTGGGTTCGGTATACCTTATTCCAAAAAAATCCAAAAAAAAATCTTACACAAAATCACAAAAAAATCTTTATTCGAAAAATTACAAAAAAAAGTTTCTCCTATCCTATCATATCTACACGAACTACGCACACATGATTCTCTTCTTTGATGAGATACATATGCAGTCCTTTTGGGTTCGATATTCCTTATTCAAAAAACAAAAAATATCCTTATTAAAAAAAATTCTTACTCAAAAATCACAAAAAAAAATCTTTATTTGACAAATTACAAAAATATTTTCTTTTTCGTATCCTATCTGCACGAACTACGCACACGCCTGATTCTCTTCACAAAAAATATCAATTATTCCTTTTTCAAAAATCAAAAAAATCAAAAAAATCAAAATATCCTTACTGAAAAAACACCAAAACAAATCAGAAAATTCTTTATTTGAAAAATCACAAAAAATATTTTCTTTCTTCTATCCTATCTGGACAAACTACGCGCATCTGATTCTCGTCAAAGATGAGATACGTAGGCAGGCCTACTTGGTTACGCTATCGCTTATTCAAAAAAAAAATACAAAAATAGGTTTTAGAATCATATTTTGACTTGGTTGGTACAAACACAATTAGGAGTGTGCATAAGAAAGAACAAGTATCAATCAGTATGGTGGAAAGGACTGATTTCATGGTAAATCATAGATTCTTTTGGTACCTCTCTTCCCACCTTAAGTGACACTTGAAAAAAATTATCTTGCATGCATCTAAGAGAAGAATAAAACCAACCTCATTGTTTCATGTGCATTGTGTGGTGAGGATTAGATGGCGTTCAATTGCATTGCATTATTGATCTAGAACTTGGCCTGAATGTCTGTTGAGGCAAAATTATGAGTAACACTTGGTATAGAAAAGGGCCGTTTTGACCCATTTTAACCTTTCTAACCTGCCAAATGACATTATCCCTAGAATACCCCCTTTGAGCCTAAATCATATTCTTTGACAATCAAATCCTAAGGCTATACCATTTCTAAGTACTTATGTGCACTATCCCCTCTCTTGGCCAACCTCTCTGAGCGCACTAGTAATGTGCAACTGCGGATAAATATCCGAGCTGAAGCTTCCAAAGGCAAAAAGACACAAAAGTCCCAGAAAAAGCAAAGACGAAGAACGACCTCCAAATTAAGAAGAAGCCAAAAACATCATCAGTCATCATTCAGGATATCAGCCATACAACCCGTTATTCCTTTTTAATTTTACAGACCGTCATATAACCGGACTTAGCATTAGAACTTCTAGCATACAACTCAGGTCCATTATCTTTACCCCACAGAGTCTCGAGCATACAACCCCGAACTCCCAAAAAAATGAAAAAGGACTCCAACTTGCAAAAGAAGTTGTACAAAAGAAAGGGACAACAAAATAAAGCAGATCAGCATCAATGCATTCAAATTCATTGCACAAATATAGTGCCACGCTCAGGGAGGAATTAGTCACTTTTACCCAAATAATATCCTACCCTTTTCCCAAGCCTACATCACAAACCTGTAACAAGCCCTATGTGATCATATGCCAAGGGTTCTTACATTAGTGGATACTTAGATGACGACCAAGCCTATGGTATCATAATTGTGTGCATTGAACATCTTTCTGAGTGTGAGTGTACTTCTCAAGAAGTCCCAAAGTCAAAATAAATACTGAAATATGTGTGAAAATTGACTTTCTTTCTGGTGAGGGCACTTAAAACATGAGGATGAGTATAATTTAAAACCTTTGATTGAAGAAAGACGAACAAAAAATTTGTCTACATTTAGGTATGCCTGAGGTACCACTTGAAGCTATAAGAAATATCACGAAGTCAATCCCGATTAGCTGGGAAGAAAATGATGAAATTTTTATGCACAAAACTAATTGTTGGTACCAACTTAAGTCAAGACATGATTCTCTCTTCACTTCTTCATTACCCAACATTTTTTACAACAAAAAAATGCATCAAAATATATTTTTACAGGCGCCCACCTTCTAATGCGGGTATTTTAATTTCAGTCAGGTGCCCACATTCTAATGCGGGTATTTTTCTTTAAGTTAGGCGTCCACCTACTAATACGAGTAATTTACTTTCAGTTAGGCACCCACCTTCTAATGCGAGTATTTTACTTTCAGTCAGGCGCCCACCTTCTAATGCGGGTATTTTACTTTCAGTCAAGCGCCCACCTTCTAATGTGAGTATTTTACTTTCAGTCAGGCGCCCACCTCCTAATGCGGGTATTTTACTTTCAGTCAGGCGCCCACCTCCTAATTGGGGGCATTTTACTTTCAGTAAGGTACACACCTCCTAATATGGGTATTTTACTTTCAGTCAGGCGCACACCTCCTAATGCAGGTATTTTACTTTCAGTCAGATGCCCTCCTTCTACTGCGGGTATTTTACTTTCAGTCAGGCATCCACCTCCTAATGCAGGTATTTTACTTTCAGTCAGGTGCCCACCTTCCAATGCGGGTATTTTACTTTCAGTCAGACGTCCACCTTCTAATACAGGTATTTTACTTTCAATCAGGCGTCCACCTCCTAATACGGGTATTTTACTTTAAGTCATGCTCCCACCTTTTAATGTGGGTATTTCACTTTTAATCAGGCGCCCACCTTCTAATGCGGGTATTTTACTTTCAGTCAGGTGTCCACCTCCTAATGCGGGTATTTTACTTTCAGTCAAACGTCCACCTCTTAATGCGAGTATTTTACTTTCAGTCAGGCACCTACCTCCTAATGTGGGTATTTTACTTTCAGTCAGGTGCCCACCTTCTAATGTGGATATTTTACTTTCAGTCAGGCGCCCACCTTCTAATGCGGGTATTTTACTTTCAGTCAAGCATCCACCTCCTAATGCGAGTATTTTACTTCCAGTCAAGTGTCCACCTCATAATGCGGGTATTTTACTTTCAGTCAGATATCCACCTACTAATATACGTATTTTACTTTCAGTCAGGTGCGCAACTTCTAATGCGGGTATTTTATTTTCAGTCAAGCACCCACCTTCAAATATGAGTATTTCATTTCAGAACTCCGACACACAAATCAAAGTATGCATCACGGACTCGGCACACAACCCTAGATTTCATCTTTTTGAAACGCCGACACACAAATTGGAGTTTGCATCCTTGTTTTGGCACACAACCTAGGATTTCATTTTATTTCAAGGCTCCGGTAGACAAACCAGAGTATGCATTAAGGACTCGACACATAATCTGAGATTTCATTCAATCTCAAGGCTCTAGCACACAAACTAGAGTTCTCATCATGGTCCTGGCACACAACCCATGACTCCACTCCATTCAAGTCTTCGGCACATAATCTGAAGTTTTCATCAATGACTCGACACACAAGCTGAGATTCTATTTTTCATTCAAGACTATGAGACACAAATCAAAGTTTGCATCAAGGACTCGACATACAATCTGAGATCCCATACAATTTCAAGGATCTGACACACAAACCAGAGTTTGCATTATGATACTGACACACAACCCAAGACCCCACTCCATTCAAGGCTTCGGCACACAACCCGAAGTTTTTATTAGGATCATGACAGACAACTCTGTAGTTCGTTTCAATCCATAGCTCTGGATTTCTTCACCTCTATAACAACAAATAATTCTCCTCTACAATAAGTTTCCTAAACTACAACCGGTTTGATTCCCACCTCAGGGATATGTAGGTAGCTTGAATTTGAGCATGACCGACATTCGTCCTACTCTATCTTAACAACAACACTAGGGCAAAATTTTGATCGGACGATAAAATTTGCTACAACATCCAGTAGTTTTCACCTTACGAACTACATTGATCTGATTCTCGTGATAGACGAGATATATAGGAAGCTCCATGCAGAGTTCGGTCATATCGGGGTAGGTTTCATTCTTTTCCCCCAGCAGGTATACAATCTTGTACCCTCCTAGCATCTCGTAAATCGACACTGGGATAATTTTGGAAGCAATGTCAAAGGTACGTGAATCTTTTCCATCCTCGAATAATTATTTCTCCTTTATTATTTTATTACAATCTCGCCGACGGATAGAAAGTATTATCAAAACTCTACCAATGCCTGGCTTCTTTCTCACTATATATCATTTTAGCGATTCTTTGTCAAGCCAAATTGGCTACACGTCAACTTGTTTTTCCAAATACTCTTACATCATCTCCGGTCAAATAAGAGTTGTTGTTGACTCCCGATTTTGGCTCGCCATACTCAAAATGGACGCCTCAGGGGGTTAAAAAGCACAAAATGGTATTTTACATTTTTCGACAATTTATTTATGATTATCCATATTTTAGGAATTTTATCAATTTATTGTCATTTTCAGGAATCATTATTTTCTACACATGTACAGCGTGATACTATAATTTTTTTGCAGTTAATAATCGTTTCTTAATTTATACATTAATACTTAGGTTTATATTTACACTATTATTTACATATATTAGTTAGTTATATTTTTAGTACAGTCTGTTAGTGTAGAGAAAGTCGGAGCAATTAATTTTAAACGCAAAGCAAAATTCGATCAAGTCAAGATCTCATCAACTTTGACATTCAAGATGACGGGTTGGGATATTTATCCCTTAGCTAATGAACTCTTGTCTAATGGTTAAAAGGGTAGACAACCCAATGGATAATAACCAAGGGACTACAATATGTCTGAAGCGGACAAGAGGGGTATGTTATTATCCATTAGACAAAACTAGGGGTCAATTTGTATTATAAGAAAAGGGAGGGGTTAATTTTTATTTTCATTTTCTACACACACTCTAATTTTCATATTTTTTTTACCTTTTCTCATCCAGAAAACCCTAAACATTTTTCCTCCTCTCCATTCCTTCACCCACAGCCGCCGCCTGCACCATCATCGTCAGAGCTCCGATCATCAGGCTCCGACGAACCCCATCTCCACGCCACCACCCGTCACTATTCGCTCCTTTCCTCTTTCCCTTGCCCTCCAAGCAACCACCGTGACAACCCCATCCCTACACCTCCACTGCTAACTCCGGCGAGGAGCTTCTGTCTCAGGTGAACTAGAGCAGTCAACCACATCGCCGCCCTCATCCTCTCTTCCCTTTTCTCCTTCACGCCGAAACTCCCACCATCTCCGACCACCCCAACACCACAAACTACCGCACTCATCAACCACTAGTCCCTCTCTTTCTGTTCACTGTTACGCCGCCAAAAGTTCAAATTTGGAAAAGAAACTATTAAAAACTCCGACCATTGCTCCATTAATACCGATGAACAGCTCTACAAGAGCTCCATCATCACAGATACGGCCACCATGAACACTAGCAATAACAAATGACACCAGACGTCCCCTTTTCGCTCTCCCCCATGTTACTGTCTGTTCCGGTGTAACGCAGAAGCTCCGGCGAAACCACCAACGCCAAACACCACCCATCTCTGTTTTATATTCTTTTTTTCTCGTTATCTTCATGCTCGTTTCAAGATCTGGCCGGAAATAGCGAAGCTTCGGTAAACCTTATTGCTAGCTCTGTTTTGAGATTATTTTGCCTCGATCTTTATCATTGTTGTTATGTTTGGCTATTATCTTCGTTTCTGCTTATTTTTGTTGATGTTAGGTTTGTGTCACACTCCAACCTGGGGGCGGGTGGACAACACTCAGTGTTCTAAGGCTCGAGCAAACCAACCTGTTGATACCTACGACATGCTCAACAACATATAGGCCGATAAAGCCTCCGATAACTGATTATCTGAATAAGGACATAATTACCTGCACACAGAAAAGATCCAACATATACGTGTATATATATAATAAGGCCGACATGATTACAACAATCTAATGAAGAGGCCGACAAGGCCATACAAGACGATAATACACAACACGACTGTCTGCAAGCCTCTAAAGAGTATATCAACAACAACCCTAGACAGTGTTGTAGTAGTGATTAAGACTTGTAATTGTATTTAGCAAGCCTTTGTACTTCTGACTTTTAAATTTTGGGGATTGTTGACTTAGACTCACTCTTGTTAAGTTATTAAGACCTTTTCGGCACTTTAGGCGTTTTCTTTACTTTTTTGCACCTTATTCATGTATTTGATTTTTTTGTTTTAGGGTTCGCCTACGGGTTCAGGACAGGTGCCCTCACGGCACAAATAGAATTTTGGATCTGACATTCGGGTGCGAAAACGGTATTCATTGCCAGCTGCCCTCTTTTACTAGTACTTGTTTTTTAACCACCCCACTTACTACACGAATGTATAATTATGAGAATCAAAGCAGGTGAATGCCAATTCGTTTTCTTTCTCAGGGATTCAATTACACATAACTATGAATTTTTCCTATAATTATGATATCATAGCTTGCACTAAAATTTGCCAGACAACGATTAGAAAACAGAGAGGGACTAACTCTAGAGTCCAAAATGAGCTGGTTATGTATAAACATTTCATTTGGTTGAATAAAATTTTTAGTTAACCAAAAAAATTGCTAGACAGCTCAAGGCATTTGAATTATTCTTTGAGGCCAAATCCTCATGGAAGCTATGTAACTGCTATTTTACAATTCTAAAATAGTACCGGGTGATTTGCCTACTCATCTGAATCTTGGATCTTACAAATATGGTAATAGTTTAAAATTATGAAATTGTTTATTCTATAAAGTATCAGCATTCATCAAATCCTTTTGTTTGATGAGTTTTGCTCCAGAGATCCTTCTCAATTTCTTCCGGATGAGGATGCATGGAAGAAAAGAAATTATGAGAAGAGGGGAGCTTCCAAAGAATATTGAAGGTAACATATAGAAGAAATTATCCTATTTCACTTGCAAGACCGTTAAGATACTCAAGCTTAAACCTTAAGCAAGTTCATGCCTAATTTGTCTCTTGGATCAGATTGAGCAACTGCAAAAACTCCAGGAAAATGTTGGAACTTGACGGCATGATTTTATAATCGATAAATAGCAAACATAGATGTTTTGAAGGTATATGGTCAGAGTGATATATTTTTCAAATATAAGAAATTGTTCAAGTGGACTAAGAAATGTGATTGTGAGGAAATGGCCTTAGAGGTCATCAGCATGATCAAAGAAAACGTGTGTACCTCTTATTTGGAAGCATCAAAGCAAATATGTGTACCTCTTACACCGTAACATCAAAGGTGAATATGATCATCTTTGGTGCAGACGAGGACACATATGGTACTGCTTTATTTTTCACCTCCCACCTTCCCCCCTCCCTACAAGTGTTTAAATTTAAATAGAGGAAAGATGCATGACTCAAATAGTGTTGAATAATGTTGTAAAGCAGTACGGAAAGTAAATAAATATTACAAGTGTTCGAAAGGATAAACAAATAGGCCAATATTCAGAACTGCCGCAAGCTTGTTGAGTCTTGAATCTTGATAACCTGAAATCAAGAAACACTAAATCTGAATTGTTACAACTGTGTGCTGAGTCGAGTGATTGCACTCTGTCCTTAAGACAAGATTGCCCCGTATATATGCTTTTACGTTAAAGGGCAATAGTATCCCAAAATAAAACAACACTTTAATCTCAACACTACAAAGCAAATAGGTTGAGTCTGACGAAGAAAATAAACACGAAACGCCTTGCTGAAGAAATGGATAAAGGAAGGAAGAGTTTCTATTTTTCGTCCCAACGTTACTGCTCACGTTGAGGACTGTGTTGTACTCTTCTGTTTGTCTCTGTGTATATATTTTTGTCTCGTTTTTGTTGTGTCTATGTTCTGTGTTTTTCGTCACTGGCAAATGAGCCAAAAGGCATCAATAAATAGCACAAGGGAGGCTGCTCAACTGCCTAAGACATGGATGTTTAAGAGCCATTAGTGAGGGTTGTTAATGGCTATTAGGGAGGCCGTTAATGGAAGGTTAATGGCCAATAAAAGAGGGTTGTTTATGGAGGAGTTAACAGCCAAGTAATGGCTGGTTAATGCTCCAAAAATCAGTCCAAATGGTAGGCAGAAACTTTCTGCCTTCCGTTGTTGCCAAATTCACCTTTCTAGAAACTCCGGGGACCAAACTGTAAATATTAAATAATTTGGGGGTCCAAATAGATAATATCATAAAGTTCCACGACCCGTGACCCGAGCCCGAGACCGGACCGGATGGGACGGGACGGGACGGGCGGGCGGCGGCGGCGCGCGTGTGGGCTTAGCCTTGAACCCAAGCACATCTAGGTCCTTCCTCCTTTAAACACATGGGATACCCCTTGAGGTCCCAAACACTTAGTCAATTTAAAGACTTATAAAGAGAGCAAATCTTCCTTTTCCAACCGATGTGGTAGATTTGTCCCACACCATATTTTCATGCCTCAAACACCTTACTTCGTGGACCAATATCTCTTTCATTTCTCAATGAAATTTGACGATTCTTGGCCCTACGGTCATCTACTCACTTAGTAGATTATGCATGTGTGAAGAGACAAAGCCTCCAATATGCGGAACACTAGTGTTTAATTTATTAAATATGGGTGGACGCACCTCCCCGCCAAAGGCAAATTTTCAACAATCCCCTCTTCAAAGAGATTATTTAGCGCGCACACATGGTGCCTACTTTCAGCAATCTTTCGGCGAAAAAATATTGCATCAGGAGAGGTAGCTTCTGCTTTGAACCTTCCCTAGTTGAATACCACCAGACTTACTTACTGCGCGGTGAACGTGATGTCTTGAACCGTCAGTGTTTAGTGTAATCCAAGAAAATGATACCAACACAATAACTCTCCTTATTCGTTTTCATTCTTATGTTCTGTCCGTTGTGGCCGTGGACACACTTGGATTTTTAAGTGCGTTCATTTGAGGCGGCATGTCCTCGCACTTAAATAGGTGATCTCCTACAAGGTATCCTGCTATACCCCACTTCACGAGTGTTAGGAATCACTAAAAGTTTCCCAAACCTTAACCTCAACCGTTTGAGGATCGTTTAAAGGTTTGGAAGCTTAACCTTTACCCACCATGCAGGTAGCACTTTAATGTCTATCGCGGGAACAACTTTGGATTCATGTTCCCTACAGAAATCATTATCTGAGGTGCTCTTGCTTCCACCGAAGCGCTCAACTGAACCTTTTGCAGCTTAGTTTTCTCATTGAACCAAATTCTTAGGATCTCCAATCAGTATGGTTGGGTTACCACGCAATGGTTTGTATGGTTTGGGTTTTAAGCCCATTCTCCTAGACATGCAGAACACTTGATCATCGGGTAGTCCCTTAGTTAAAGGATCCGCTATATCCTTTGATTAGTAATCAAGGAAGTGACACCCGTGATAATCAACTGCAATACGGTCTTATGTCTCCTACAGCTTCTGACAGATATGTCCAGACGCCGTCATCTGTGTCCTTCTTGAAGTCGACCGGCTAGCCACAATATATAACTGCTGAAGGCACAAGTTTCTCCCAATAAGGGGCGTCCTCTAAGGAGTCGTGAAGTTACTCAACTTCTTTCATGCTTTGTATAAAGAGATAAACTCCGATTCCATCATGAATTGGCCGATGCAAGTTTGCTTAGAGGTTTTTCCAAGACCCACCATACATATTTACTTGTGGCTTTGGTGTTCTTCACATCTGATGTCCAGCTTGCATCACTGTGTTCTTCCAGAACTGCTGGACATCCAGAATACCATAATCTGTAGATAAGCGAAAAATTCAGATATCGTCATATCCGACTTAACGCCTTCTATTGATTATTTCCTGAATCACGAGTGATCCTTAGTTCAACAGATCTTGTTTATAGGCCGATACCAGGTCGGTTGTAGTGTGTACAATCCATTTTACTACACGTGACCTGCGCATATCGCTCCTTGTCTATGGGTGCACCATGATTCCAATCAGTTCTATGATTCATACCATTGGTGGATTCAACAAGACTGTCAACTATCTCACAACTGAGTTTGGAGTTAGACCAGTCCGTTAGATGTCTTAGAAATTCAATTCCTAAGATGTCATCTGTAATACCCATATCTTTTATATCGAGACTTTGTTTCAATATGAGTTCCATTCTCAGACCATTGGTTTTCCAACTGTTGGCTTTCTAACTTCAGAGTCAATGTTTCTGTGGTCAGATTCATTGTTTCTGTTTTATCTGAAACTTCCAGGACCAAAATGTAAACATTTCAGAGACCAAAATGAAAGTTCAGAAAGAAGCCCAACAGTCCAGCAAACCAACTCTGATTCTCCCCTTCCAACTCTCCGGTTAGGAAGGTTGTTTCAACATTCATGTCACGCATAACTGCAATGGCCTTGGATGTTAAGCTACTCACAGGGGAGCACATGTACAAGTAGTCGAGGTCTTGTACTTGTCAGTAGATCCATCTACTTTGTACTCATTTTTGAGTATCCACTTTTACAACCCAAAGGTTCTTTTCCCGGAGGAAGATCAACCATTACATTAGTATGGTTCTATATGATGGAATCTATTTCTTTCTTTAGCTTCTTTCCAAAGCAGCGCTTTTGGAGATGACAATTCTTTGTTAATTATCCATGATTTCATATCTTCAGCAAGGCGTTTCGTGTTTGTTTTCTTCGTCAGACTCAACCTATTTACTTTGTAGTATTGAGATTAAAGTGTTGTTTTATCTTGGGAGACTATTTTCCGTTAACGTAAAAGCATATATACGGGGTAATCTTGTCTTAAGGACAAATTGCAATCACTCGACTCAGCACATAGTTCTAACAATCCAGATTTAGTGTTTTCTTGATTTCAGGTTATCAAGATTCAAGACTCAACAAGCTTGCGGCAGTTCTGAACATTGGCCTATTTGTTTATCCTTTCGAACACTTGTAATATTTATTTACTTCTCATACAGATTTACTATAGTACCCAATAATTTAAGACAAGATTGTATTAGTGTTCGAAAGATGTCGGTCAAAGTTGTGTGACCAAATTTGGATATGGCTGTGGTTTTCTGGTAGAAGAGAGTGATGATTATGTTGTTGAAGGTCAACATGTTCATGGTGTCACCGCTCCCGAGAGTGGTGGGAACAAGCGCCCACGAGTGGCTGAGGATGTCAACTGGACAAGAGGAGAAGGCTGAAGATGTGGTTCTATCTTGCAGCAGAAGGCCTATATCTGTCCTAGACAAAGGATCCGAATTATGGTAAGGAGGAAATGGACACTCAGTCCGATGAAGTGAATGAAGTGGGCCAGAATCCGAAATTGGGATAAGTAGTTTTTCTTCCTTGTCAAGAATAAGATTAAATGATGTCTGATTAAAAAGGGCTTAAAGTAAGGAGGAATATGAAAATGTTTTTACAAAATAATTTATATTCCTTACGCTTTAAAATCAGAAGTTTAATCTCATATTCCTTCCCGTTTAAAGATGGATTTTGTAAACGACTTAAAGAGATCCGTTCTTTTAAGTGTAATTATTAAAAGTGTGTAAAGTATGTTCGCACATACGAGGGAGAAAGTTCTACTAACTATGCGAAAACTGTTACCACTCTTAAGTAAGCGCCAAGAATTGTCTAGGCACCAATCATAAGGGAAGAAGACTAAAAGCTAAAGACGTTGAGTCTGTCACACTATTTGGCAGAAGATCCTTCATAGGATGATATTGGACACTCAGTCATACAAAGCCTTCGGGCGACTGGAGTGGGCCTAAATTCCTTTGATATGATAATATTGGACACTCAGTCATACAAATCCTACAGGAGACTGGAGTGGGTCCATAATTCATTTCATAGGAAAAGTAATGGACACCTAGTAAGGTGGACCAGAGTTTCTAGGTCTTAAATGATCTGAAGGCCAAAAGAACGGCAGAAAAGAAATTGGACACTCAATCTGCCAAAGCAACTGTAGTGGGCCAGAGTATCCAGATCAAATATGATCCGATTACGCCCTAACCACAGACAAGAGGTTGTTCATGTGAAGCAACGCCACCTCTAAAGTAGAAGGGGTTGGAGAGGTTGTCCTCAATAGGACTTCAGGGAATGGGATCACTCTCGGATGAGGTGATACATGTCCCAAACTTGGTTTAAGGGACGTTGCTGGTCAAGCAGGTTTGAGACTAGTCCAACAGGTCTATAATAACTAAGAATGGTACAGTATGTCTGTAGCCAAATGAATGATATATTTGTAATCCGTGCATCTATGCCATCATAGATTAAGACACGTTAAATAGAAAGTCATTCAAAAGCTAGCGAAGTTGAGATTGTTGCCTTCTTTCGACATAAACCCTCAAAATGAATGTGAGATAGGCGAAGATGCAAAATCACCTTCCCAAATTTCGTCAAAGAAATAACGAAAGAAGCATCGCTCCTTTAGAAGTTAGTCACACCTACATGAGTGATTTGAAGTTTATACCAAATATAGGGGGGAGACAAGTACTTGGTGACCTTCATTGATGATGGTACAACGTATTGTATCCTTTATTTGTTGAAAAGCAAAGATGAAGTTGTTGAAGCGGATAAACACTACAAAGCAGAAGTTGAAAATCAACTAAGCCTATGGATTGAGAAATTCGTAGTGATAGAGGGGGAGAATGTGAAGCATCGTTCATTAAACGACTGCTCATTACTCACCTCAATCCAACGGTGTTAGCCAAGCGCAAAGTCGTACACCCAAAATATGTGGGGCAAGGGGATCCTCACCGCTAATGCGATTCTCAACAGAAATACGCATAAGGATAAGGATAATTCTCCGTGTGAAACATGGAAAGGATCTCACATACAAATGTTGTGATATGGGGTGGCTTGGTAAAAGTTGGAATACCGAAACAGGTCAAGTTGGATCTAAGACTGAAAATTGCATTTCCATTGGATCTGTAAATAACAGTAGTGGTTATCGCCTCTTGGTGTCAAAGAATGCTGAATTCTTTGAAGATAACTTTTTTTGAAAAGGAAAAAATGAGTAATTGCTCAAGGTTAACAAGAACCCGCGAGGGCCTGACTGTCCGGAACTAGACGTTCCGTATCTACAGGACTCAAAAGTTGTTGTCTATCCGAAACTTAATATTCCAGATCTACAGAACTCAAGGATTCTAGATGTTGAACCGAGATGGAGCAAAGAGGGGACAAATACTTATTCCATGCTTTCTAGCTTGTATGGTTGAGAACGAACCATGGATAATTAACAAAGAATTGTCATCTCCAAAAGCGTTGTTTTGGAAATAAGTTAAAGAAAGAAATATATTCCATCATATAGAACCATACACTTGTAATGGTTGATCTTCCTCCGGGAAAAGAACCTTTGGGTTGTAAAAGTGGATACTCAAAAATGAGTACAAAGTAGATGGATCTACTAACAAGTACAAGGCCTCGGCTACTTGTATATGTGCTCCCCTGTGAGTAGCTTAACATCCAAGACCATTGCAGTCATGCGTGTAATGGATGTTGAAACAACATTCCTAACCGGAGAGTTGGAAGGGGAGAATCAGAGTTGGTTTGCTAGAATGTTAGGCTTCTTCCTGAACTTTCATTTTGGTCCCTGAAATGTTTACATTTTGGTCCTGAAAGTTTCAGATAAAATAGAAACAATGAATCTGACCACAGAATCATTGACTCTGAAGTTAGAAAGTCAATAGTTGAAAAACCAACAGTCTGAGAATGGAAGTCATATTGAAACAAAGTCTCGATATGAAAGATATGGGTATCACAAATGACATCTTAGGAATTGGATTTCTAAGATATCTAACGGACTGGTCTAACTCCAAACTCAGTTGTGAGATAGTTGACAGTCTCGTTGAAGCCACCAATGGATATGAATCATAGAACTAATTGGAATCATGGTGCACCCATAGACAATGAGCGATATGCGCAGGTCATGTGTAGTTTAATGTATTGTACACACTACAACCGACCTGGTATCGGCCTACAAACAAGATCAGTTGAACTAAGGATCACTCGTGATTCTGGAAATAATCGATAGAAGGCGTTAAGTCAGATATGACGATATCTGAATTATTCGTTTATCTACATATTATGGTATTCTAGATGTCCAGCGGTTCTGGGAGAACACAGTGATGCAAGTTGGACATCAGATGTGAATAACACCAAAGTCACAAGTAAATGTGTATGGTGGGTCTTGAATCTTGATAACCTAAAATCAAGAAACACTAAATCTGGATTGTAACAACTGTGTGCTGAGTCGAGTGATTGCACTTTGTCCTTAAGACAAGATTGCCCCGTATATATGATTTTACATTAATGGGCAATAGTCTCCCAAAATAAAACAATAATTTAATCTCAACACTACAAAGCAAATAGGTTGAGTCTGACGAAAAAAACAAACACGAAACGCCTTGCTGAAGAAATGAAAAAGGAAGGAAGAGTTTCTATTTTTCGTCCCAACATTACTGCTCACGTTGAGGACTGTGTTGTACTCTTTTGTTTGTCTCTGTGTATATATTTCTGTCTCATTTTTTGTTGTGTATATGTTCTGTGTTTTTCGTCACTGCCAAATGAGCCAAAAGGCATCAATATATAACACAAGGGGGGCTGCTCAACTGCTCAAGACATGGCTGTGTAAGAGCCATTAGTGAGGGTTATTAATGGCCATTAGGGAGGATGTTAATGGCCAATAAAAGAGGGTTGTTTATGGAGGAGTTAACAACCAAGTAATGGCTGGTTAATGCTCCAAACGGTAGGCAGAAACTTTCTGCCTTCCGTTGTTGCCAAATTCACCTTTCCAGAAACTCCAGGGACCAAACTGTAAATATTAAGCAATTTGGTGGTTCAAATAGATAATATCAGAAAGTCCCATGACCCACGACCCGTGACTCAAGCCCGAGACCGGATCGAACTGGACGGGACGGAACGGGCGCGCGGCGGCGGCGCGCGTGTGGGCTTAGCCTTGTACCTAAGAACATTTAGGTCCTCCCTCCTTTAAACACATGGGATACTCCTTGGGGTCCCAAACCCTTAGTCAATTTAGAGACTTATATAGAGAGAAAATCTTCATTTTCCCACCGATGTGGTAGATTTGTCCCACACCATATTTCCATGCCTCAAACACCTTACTTCGTGGACCAATATCTCTTACATTTCTCAATGAAATTTGACGATTCTTGGCCCTACGGTCATTTATTCACTTAGTAGATTGTGCATGTGTGAAGAGACAAAGCCTCCAATATGCGGAACTCTAGTGTTTAATTTATTAAATATGGGTGGACGCACCTCCCCGCCAAAGACAAATTTTCAACAATCCCCTCTTGAAAGAGATTATTTGGCGCGCACACATGGTGCCTACTTTCAGCAATCTTTCAGCGAAAAGATATTGCATCAGAAGAGGTAGCTTCTGCTTTGAACCATCCCTAGTTGAATACCACCGGACTTACTTACTGCGCGGTGAATGTGATATCTTAAACCGTCAGTGTTTAGTGTAAGCCAAGACAATGATACCAACACAATAACTCTCCTTATTCATTTTCATTCTTATGGCTCTGTCCGTTGTGGTCGTGGACACACTTGGATTTTTAAGTGCGTTCATTTGAGGCGACCTGTCCTCGTACTTAAATATGTGATCTCCTACAAGGTATCCTGCTATACCCCACTTCACGAGTGTTAGGAATCATTAAAAGTTTCTCAAACTTTAACCTCAACCGTTTGAGGACCATTTAAAGGATTGGAAGCTTAACCTTTACCCGCCATGCAGGTAGCACTTTAATATCTATCGCGGGAACAACTTTAGATTCATGTTTCCCTACAGAAATCATCATCTGAGGTGCTCTTGCTTCCACCGAAGCGCTCAACTGAACCTTTTGCAGCTTAGTTTTCCCATTGAACCAAATTTTTGGGATCTCCAATCAGTATGGTTGGGTTACCACGCAATGGTTTGTATTGTTTGGGTTTTATGCCCATTCTCCTAGACATGCAGAACACTTGATCATCGGGTAGTCCCTTAGTTAAAGGGTCCGCTATATCCTTTGATTAGTAATCAAGGAAGTGACACCCGTGATAATCAACTGCCATACGGTCTTATGTCTCCTACAGATCCTGACAGATATGTCCAGACGCCGTCATCCGTGTCCTTCTTGAAGCCGATCGGCTAGCCACAATGTATAACTGCTGAAGTCACAACTTTCTCCCAATAAGGGGCGTCCTCTAAGGAGTCGTGAAGTTACTCGACTTCTTTTATACTTTGTATAAAGCGATAAACTTCGATTCCATCATAAATTGGCCAATGCAAGTTTGCCTAGAGGTTTTTCCAAGACCCACCATACATATTTACTTGTGGCTTTGGTGTTCTTCACATCTGATGTCCAGCTTGCATCACTGTGTTCTTCCAGAACTGCTGGACATCCAGAATACCATAATCTGTAGATAAGCGAATAATTTAGATATCGTTATATCCGACTTAACGCCTTCTATTGATTATTTACAGAATCACGAGTGATCCTTAGTTCAACTGATCTTGTTTGTAGGCCGATACCAGGTCGGTTGTAGTGTGTACAATACATTGAACTACACGTGACCTGCGCATATCGCTCCTTGTCTATGGGTGCACCATGATTCCAATCAGTTCTATGATTCATACCATTGGTGGATTCAATGAGACTATCAACTATCTCACAACTGAGTTTGGAGTTAGACCAGTCCGTTAGATGTCTTAGAAATCCAATTCCTAAGATGTCATCTGTGATACCCATATCTTTTATATCGAGACTTCGTTTCAATATGAGTTCCATTCTCAGACCGTTGGTTTTCCAACTGTTGGCTTTCTAACTTCAGAGTCAATGTTTCTGTGGTCAGATTCATTGTTTCTGTTTTATCTGAAACTTCCAGGACCAAAATGTAAACATTTCAGGGACCAAAATGAAAGTTCAGGAAGAAGCCCAACAGTCCAGCAAACCAACTCTGATTCTCCCCTTCCAACTCTCCGGTTAGGAAGGTTGTTTCAACATCCATGTCACACATGACTACAATGGCCTTGGATGTTAAGCTACTCACAGGGGAGCACATGTACAAGTAGCCGAGGTCTTGTACTTGTCAGTAGATCCATCTACTTTGTACTCACTTTTGAGTATCCACTTTTACAACCCAAAGGTTCTTTTTCCGGAGGAAGATCAACCATTACAATAGTATGGTTCTATATGATGGAATCTATTTCTTTCTTTAGCTTCTTTCCAAAGCAGCGCTTTTGGAGATGACAATTCTTTGCTACTTATCCATGATTCTATATCTTCAGCAAGGCGTTTCATGTTTGTTTTCTTCGTTAGACTCAACCTATTTGCTTTGTAGTGTTGAGATTAAAGTGTTGTTTTATCTTGGGAGACTATTGCCCATTGACGTAAAAGCATATATACGGGGCAATATTGTCCTAAGGATAGAGTGCAATCACTTGACTCAGCACACATTTTTAACAATCCAGATTTAGTGTTTCTTGATTTCAGGTTATCAAGATTCAAGACTCAACAAGCTTGCGGCAGTTCTAAACATTGGCCTATTTGTTTATCCTTTCGAACACTTGTAATATTTATTTACTTCACATACTGCTCGACAATAGTACCCAACAATTTAAGACAAGATTGTATTAGTGTTCAAAAGATGTCGGTCAAAAGTTGTGTGACCAAATCTGGATATGGCTGTGGTTTCCTGGTAGAAGAGAGTGATGATTATGTTGTTGAAGGTCAACATGTTCATGGTGTCACCGCTCCCGAGAGTGGTGGGAACAAGAACCCACGAGAGGCTGATGATGTCAACTGGGACAAGAAGAGAAGGCTGAAGATGTAGTTCTATGTTGCAGAAGAAGGCCTATATCTGTCCCAGACAAAGTATCCGAATTATGGTAAGAAGGAAATGGACACTCAGTCCGATGAAGTGACTGAAGTGGGCCAGAATCCAAAATTGGGATAAGTAGTTTTTCTTCCTTGTCAAGAATAAGATTAAATGATATCTGATTAAAAAGGGCTTAAAGTAAGGAGGAATAAGAAAATGTTTTCACAAAATAATTTATGTTTCTTACGCTTTAAAATCAGAAGTTTAATCTCATCTTCCTTCCCGTTTAAAGATAGATTTTGTAAACGACTTAAAGAGATCCGTTCTTTTAAGTGTAATTATTAAAAGTGTGTAAAGTATGTTCGCATATACGAGGAAGAAAGTTCTACTAACTGTGCGAAAACTGTTACCACTCTTAAGTAAGAGCCAAGAATTGTCTGGGCACCAATCATAAGGGAAGAAGACTAAAAGCTAAAGACGTTGAGTCTGTCACACTATTTGGCAGAAGATCCTTCATAGGATGATATTGGACACTCAGTCATACAAAGCCTCCGGGCGACTGGAGTGGGCCTAAATTCCTTTGATATGATGATATTGGACACTCAGTCATACAAAGCCTACGGGCGACTGGAGTGGGGCCAGAATTCATTTCATAGGGAAAGTAATGGACACCTAGTAAGGTGGGCCATAGTTTCCATGTCTTAAATGATCTGAAGGCCAAAAGAAATGCAGAAAAGAAATTAGACACTCAATATGCCAAAGCAACTGTAGTGGGCCAGAGTATCCAGATCAAATATGATCCGATTACGCCCTAACCACGGGCAAGAAGTTTTTCATGTGAAGCAACGCCACATCTAAAGTAGAAAGGGTTGGAGAGGTTGTCCTCAATAGGACTTCAGGGAATGGGATCACTCTCGGATGAGGTGATACATGTCCCAAACTTGGTTTAAGGGACGTTGTTGGTCAAGCAGGTTTGAGACTAGTCCAACAGGTCTATAATAACTAAGAATGGTACAGTATGTCTGTAGCCAAATGAATGATATATTTGTAATCCGTGCATCTATGCCATCATAGATTAAGACACGTTAAATAGAAAGTCATTCAAAAGCTAGCGAAGTTGAGATTGTTGCCTTCTTTCGACATAAACCCTCAAAATGAATGTGAGATAGGCGAAGATGCAAAATCACCTTCCCAAATTTCGTCAAAGGAATAGCGAAATAAGCATCGCTCCTTTAGAAGTTAGTCACACCTACATGAGTGATTTGAAGTTTATACCAAATATAGGGGGGACACAAGTACTTGGTGACCTTCATTGATGATGGTACGACGTATTGTATCCTTTGTTTGTTGAAAAGCAAAGATGAAGTTGTTGAAGCGGATAAACACTACAAAGCAGAAGTTGAAAATCAACTAAGCATATGGATTGAGAAATTCGTAGTGATAGAGGGGGAGAATGTGAAGCATCGTTCATTAAACGACTGATCATTACTCACCTCAGTCCAACGGTGTTAGCCAATCTCAAAGTCGTACACTCAAAATATGTGGGGCAAAGGGATCTTTACCGCTAATACGATTCTCAACAGAAATATGCATAAGGATAAGGATAATTCTTCGTGTGAAACATGGAAAGGATCTCACATACAAATGTTGTGATGTGGGGTGTCTTGGTAAAAGTTGAAATACTGAAACATGTCAAGTTGGATCTAAGACAGTAAATTGCATTTCCATTGGATCTGTAAATAACAGTAGTGGTTATCGCCTCTTGGTGTCAAAGAATGCTGAATTCTTTGAAAATAACTTTCCTTGAAAAGGAAAAAGGAGTAATTGCTCAAAGTTAACAAGAACCCGCAAGGGCCTGACTGTCCGGAACTAGACGTTCTGTATCTACAGGACTCCAAAGTTATTGTCTATTCGAAACTTAATATTCTACATCTACAGAACTCAGGGATTCTAGATGTTGAACCGAGACGGAGCAAAGAGGGGACAAATACTTGTTCCATGCTTTCTAGCTTGTATGGTTGAGAACGAACC
Organism: Anisodus acutangulus; assembly: GCA_029783415.1. Lineage (NCBI taxonomy): Eukaryota > Viridiplantae > Streptophyta > Magnoliopsida > Solanales > Solanaceae > Anisodus > Anisodus acutangulus. The sequence goes on from CM056505.1 coordinate 18,189,017, forward strand.
ATGGATAATTAACAAAGAATTGTCAGCTCCAAAAGCGTTGCTTTGGAAAGAAGCTAAAGAAAGAAATAGATTCCATCATATAGAACCATACACTTGTAATAGTTGATCTTCCTCTGGAAAAAGAACCTTTGGGTTGTAAAAGTGGATACTCAAAAGTGAGTACAAAGTAGATGGATCTACTGAAAAGTACAAGGCCTCGGCTACTTGTACATGTGCTCCCCTATGAGTAGCTTAGCATCCAAGGCCATTGCAGTCATGCGTGGCATGAATGTTGAAACAACCTTCCTAACCGGAGAGTTGGAAGGGGAGAATCAGAGTTGGTTTGCTGGACTGTTGGGCTTCTTCCTGAACTTTCATTTTGGTTCCTGAAATGTTTACATTTTGGTCCTGGAAGTTTCAGATAAAACAGAAACAATGAATCTGACCACAGAAACATTGACTCTGAAGTTAGAAAGCCAACAGTTGGAAAACCAACGGTCTGAGAATGGAACTCATATTGAAATGAAGTCTCGATATAAAAGATATGGGTATCACAGATGACATCTTAGGAATTGGATTTCTAAGACATCTAACGGACTGGTCTAACTCCAAACTCAGTTGTGAGATAGTTGACAGTCTCGTTGAAGCCACCAATGGATATGAATCATAGAACTGATTGGAATCATGGTGCACCCATAGACAATGAGCGATATGCGCAGGTCACGTATAGTTCAATGTATTGTACACACTACAACCGACCTGGTATCGGCCTACAAACAAGATCAGTTGAACTAAGGATCACTCGTGATTCTGGAAATAATCGATAGAAGGCGTTAAGTAGGATATGACGATATCTGAATTATTCGCTTATCTACGGATTATGATATTCTGGATGTCCAGCGGTTCTGGGAGAACACAGTAATGCAAGTTGGACATCAGATGTGAAGAACACCAAAGCCACAAGTAAATGTGTATGGTGGGTCTTGAATCTTGATAACCTAAAATCAAGAAATACTAAATCTGGATTGTTACAACTGTGTGCTGAGTCGAGTGATTGCACTTTGTCCTTAAGACAAGATTGTCCCGTATATATGTTTTTACGTTAATGGGCAATTGTCTCCCAAAATAAAACAACAATTTAATCTCAACACTACAAAGCAAATATGTTGAGTCTGATGAAGAAAACAAACACTAAACGCCTTGCTGAAGAAATGGAAAAGGAATGAAGAGTTTCTGTTTTTCGTCCCAACGTTACTGCTCACGTTGAGGACTGTGTTGTACTCTTTTGTTTGTCTCTGTGTATATATTTATGTCTCATTTTTTGTTGTGTATATGTTCTGTGTTTTTCGTCACTGCCAAATGAGCCAAAAGGCATCAATATATAGCACAAGGGAGGCTGCTCAACTGCCCAAGACATGGCTGTGTAAGAGCCATTAGTGAGGGTTGTTAATGGCCATTAGGGAGGATGTTAATGGCCAATAAAAGAGGGTTGTTTATGGAGGAGTTAACAACCAAGTAATGGCTGGTTAATGCTCCAAACGGTAGGCAGAAACTTTCTGCCTTCCGTTGTTGCCAAATTCACCTTTTCAGAAACTCCAGGGACCAAACTGTAAATATTAAGCAATTTGGGGGTCCAAATAGATAATATCAGAAAGACCAAAGACCCAAGACCGGACGGGACGGGCGGTTGTGGCGCGCGTGTGGGCTTAGCCTTGAACCCAAGCACATCTAGGTCCTCCCTCCTTTAAACACATGGGATACCCCTTGGGGTCCAAAACCCTTAGCCAATTTAGAGACTTATAAAGAGAGCAATTCTTCCTTTTCCCATCGATGTGGTAGATTTGTCCCACACCATATTTCCATGCCTCAAACACCTTACTTCGTGGACCAATATCTCTTTCATTTCTCAACGAAATTTGACGATTGTTGGCCCTACGGTCATCTACTCACTTAGTAGATTATGCATGTGTGAAGAGATAAAGCCTCCAACATGTGGAACACTAGTTTTTAATTCATTAAATATGGGTGGACGCACCTCCCCGCCAAAGGCAAATTTCCATCAAATAGAACTTCATTTACTGCTGCAAATTATTTTCTCTGAAAATGAATATCTCATAACTAAGTTGATCGACTTATTGTTCCTTTGTTCACTACTCATAGGTACCAAAAATTGCTGGGAATAAAACTAAGATGGAAAAATGTAGAAATGAGAGACGGAAAAAAAAGGAGACAAAGTACACAATGCTGACACTTTCTATCTTCTACAATATTGCTTATGTTTTCAATTGTTTTTGCTCCTGTTTGTGCTTCTCCTTGTTATAAATTAAAGATCTCATCATCTTAGATGGATTATGTTTATTAATATTTTGAGATTTTGTATGTCATATACTTTGTAATATGCAAGATTTTGCATGCCATTTGATATTGCAAGATATAATAATTATTTTTTTGAAAACTAAATATTGCAGGATGTAATTATTCACATGTATAATGCAAAGTGACATTAGACAGAGGAAGCTGCAAAAAAGGCAAAACATGGGACAATTTCTAAAGGATATGACGTCTCAGGTAAGCATGTCAAGTGGGCCGGGCCGAGTCTGGCCGAGCCATTTTAACATGTGCCCCACCGGGCTGGTTCGAGGTTGGCCCAGCCCGTTGTTAAGGGTCCGGGATTGAGGAGAGAAAAGGGTCTCCAGCTAAGCCCCTACCTGAATAGGGAGTACATAGTGGGCTTACTGGGTCGGGCCGGATTTTAGTTTTTTCAAAAAAAAATCTTATACTAAAATAGACATTTATATTTACTAATAATAATAAAATTAACATTACATCTAATGATAAAATTGCTAAATTAAAAAAATAGTGGATGTCCAATTCAAAAAACTAGCCGGCGGATCTTTTCATCATCTAGTAACCCTGAAGAGGGTAAGAATATATATGGTAGATTGATAAAGTTTGTCTAAGTTTATCACATAACCAACATGTAATAGAGAGACGGGTAGTATCAATCTCAAAATTCATTTTTTAAATAAAAGCCTATAATATTTGACCAATATAAACATCATAATTACAGAGTTCAACATTTATCAAGATCATAATTAAAAACACAGAGTCTAGAAATCATATCTCTTAGTCAGAATTTCAGATCACCGGAGATCTCAACCTTACCCTTGGCTCTGCCTCCCTTCTTCTTCCACGAATTTGCGGGATGATTAGCCTAGGTGCCTGGGAGTTCTCTACAGACTATCTTCTGAGATTCTTGCTAAGGTGCAGGTTTATAGACTAATATGGTTATAATTATAATATATCAAAGTGTTCTTCTCTCTGGTATTATGATATTCTATATGATCTCGATTATAGACTTAGGAGGGGGTTTAGCTAGACATTGAAGTTTTCAAGTAAGGAATTGTATAGAAATTTTTCGAATGAATAATCAGGTTACAAGAGGCTCCTTATATAGATGACCTCGGCTAATAATTGCTTTTCAAAATTGTAAATAGTAATCACTTTTTCAAAAGTCGTAAAGTAAACAGTAATCACTTTTTCAAAAGTCCAAAGTGCTACAGTTTGTCTGCTTGATTTTTCAAAAAGTTGTTTGTCTTGTTCCCCTTGGTAATACTGTTTTCCAGGTGTCTTCCTTGATAACCTCTTCTGCTTTCCAAGTGTTTTTGATAATATCTCTTTTATGATTGAGTTTATCTTCTGTCCGATTCTCTTTTGTCTTGTCATGATTTTGTTAATACATGATAGTATGAAGTAATACATGGTAGTAAATTGGGTTGCAAGTAGTAAATACTACAGGCTCCATGTTCAGAGTATCTTATTGGGATGCAAGTAATGAAAACTACAGGCTCCCTGTTCATTTGGGTTTCAAGTAGCAAGGCTACATGATCCCTATTCAAGTAGTAAATTTTTTCAGATCCTTATGCAAAAGAATCAGAATTTTCTTCTTTTTTTATTATATTGGTGGTAATAGTAGGTCTGGATTTATTAAAGGTCTTTTATTTTGTCCAACTGTCCTTTGATATTGTTCCACTGTCTCCTTTGCATGTTTGTATTTCATATTTATGATTTTGTCATGCATGTCCGCTAATCTCACGGTGTCCTGTGTCATGATGTCATTATCATAATATAGGGTGATAATGTCTTCTACTTCTCCTCCCTTTGAATCTCCAATAATACATGCTTTATTCGCTCTCAGCATGTCTTCTATTCTTGTTTTTAATGTTAGTAATCCAAATGTTCTTTTTGCACTTAGCCATTCCTGGAATTTTTCCAAAGTGCAAGGGATTTTCTTGTTCAAGTTATCATCATCTCCACTGATAATATTATTTTTCCCTGTTTTAAATATCTGACATATCACAATTGGCTTACCAGTTAAATATGTTGATGCGTCAAATATCTGTATTCCATATATCCCTTTTCCAAAAGATTTCATCATGAATCTTGTGGACTCCACAATGATGCTGGGTAATCTGATAATGTTACTCATATTTTCATTCACTATTAATTTGTCAATAAAACCATAAGTGAATAGTTTTGATACTATTTTCGGGTTTGCCTGCTCGCTGCACAAGAATCTGGGATACTTGCTCAGTTTAGCGCTGCGTAGAATGTGAGGATTAGTCTTATAATCATAGAATTTATTAATTTTTCATAAGCGTTGATGTATTCAGGTGTGTATCTCAGCTTGTCGGCCATTGATACTGTTGATGAAGAGGATGGTATTGAAGATGGTACGGTTGCTAGTTTTGATACAAATGGTCCCATGATTTTGGTGGTAGGGTTTTCTGGTTTTTTAGGTGTAGTGATAGGTGATCTGGATTGGGATTCATTTTGTAAGGTTTTTACTGCAATCAGGTCTTGTATGGCTTCTCTGAGTTGGTTTATAGTATTGGTGTTTTCTTGTAATCTGGATATTAGGATTTCATTGGTTTGTATAAAGGAATTTATGGCGTTGGTAATGTATTCTTCAATCTTATCATTGTTGTTCGACATCGTTATATCTGCTAAGAAAATCAGCTAAAACATTCTTAGTTCCAGATATATTCTTAACAATAAAATCATAACAACAAAAGAATGATTGTCATTTTCACATTTTATTTAATTCTGGTAAAGGATCCATTTTGTTTGTAATAAAAGCTTTTACCTGTGTGTTATCAGTTCTAACAATATATTTTACTGGTAGTAAATGGTAATGAAATCTTTTTATTCCAAATTTTACTGCTAATAATTCTTTTTCATTTATATGATAATTTTTCTCATTTGGTTTCCACGTTCCTCCTCCGTGTCCATAAATAAGTGGTTTTTCTTTATCTATATCTTCTTTATCATAGGCTATGAGGACTGCTCCTCATCCTATATCATCAAGGCGTCGATAAGAGTTCGGTGATCTTTTTCTGTTGGTATTCTGTGTTTTGGCAATGTCTTTACTTTTTCTTTAATATCTTTTATGGCTTTAGTATGTTCTTGTTTCCATTCAAAGGTTATGTTTTTCTTTATCAATTCTTGTAATGGTTTTCTTAAGAGTGGTAAATCTTTTATATGGTCTGAAGCATAATTTATTACTCCTTAAGAATTGTTGTACTTCTTTTTTATTTTCTAGTTTTTCTTTAAAATTCTTTATCTTTGTTACTATATGTTCTTGCAGTTGTAATCCTTCGTTATCTATAATATATCCCAAATATTCAATACTGTTCCTAAATATTTCAGATTTCTTTTCAGATAATAGTATTCTGTGTTGTTTTATAGTTATTATAAATTTTTCTAGATGTTTTATATGTTCGTCTAGATTATCGCTGAATATCAATATGTCGTCGACATATACTATGCAAAATTCTGTTAATCTTCTAAATATTTGGTCCATTCTTCTTTGGAATATATGTGGTGCATTTTTTAATTCAAAGGGTAGTACATTGCATTCATAGTGTCCTTGAGGGGCACTAAAGGCTGTTAGAGATTTTGATTCTTTTGTCAGTTTTTTTTGCCAAAATCCACTTTTACAATCAAATTTACTAAACCATTTTTTATTTCCTAGCCGGTTAATAAGATTTCTTTTATATGGTAAAAAATATCCATCAAATATTGTCTTTTTATTTAGTTCTCTATAATCAATTACCATTCTGGCTTTTCCTCTCTTTTGTTCACTATGTTTCCTTACTAAAAAGGCTGGCTGCTACGTGGGCTTTTACTTTCTTGTATCAATTTTAGTTCTAATAATTCTTTTAATTGGGTTTCAAATTCTTTTTGATCTGTTGGGCTATATCTAATAGGCTTGGATCTAACTATGTCATTTTCGTTTATCAGTTTGATTTCTACATATATTTTTTCTTTTTCCCATAGTTGAATTGGATTTTCTCCAAAGTTTATTTTTAGTGTATTAATATATTTTTCTTTTAATAGTTGTAGGTTATTATTCCTATCAGTTTTTATAGTACATAATCTTAATGTGTGTATTGGTAATATTCTTTTTAATACTATCCATTTATTACAGGGTGTTTGTAAGCTAAAAGTATTACTATCTATAACTTGTGTCTTAAAGTAATCTAGGAAGTTATTTCCTAATAACATTTGTTGTTTCATGTTGTCTAATTGATATATTATTGGTAATCTAAATATAGTTTTTCCTAATACAATTCTCATGTTTTCTGCTACTACATCCAGTTCTTTTGATTGCTCGTTAAATCCTGATACTCTTGCTCTATGTGATCTGGTTCTCTTCCACCTATGTGATCCTAATACGTCTTTTCTTGCTAAGCATAAATCTGCTCCACTATCAATAAAGATATTTTGTTTTATCATTTTGTTAATCTTGTATTTTATATGGGCTTCTATATAGATTGCTACCATTTGTTGTATTTAGGATTTTTTTATTAAACATTCATTTCTCTTAACCTTTGTTGGAGGTTTTCATCTTGTTCTAATTCTCTTACCTCTTGGCGAGTGTTCTCATTATCCATTAATATTTGCATATTTCTTCTTATTTTAATAAGCTGCCAATTTATTTCGCTTATTCTTTCTATTATTCTCCCAAGGTTTTTTGTAACCTTGTTATGTCTATCCCTGTAATATTTGTTTCCTGTTTCACTTGTAGTTGAAGTTATAACCAATTTATAGCGAACATATTGTTCACATTGTATCCAATAATTTCTTTCTTCTAGTAATTTTGTTTTCTCTTTTTCTAATATGTTCATTTTATTCAGAAGTATTTTCACTTTTTGATTGTTGGTTAATAAAGTTAACGTTTTCTAAGTCTGATTCACTTTCTTCATCAGTTTGGCTGACGTAGAAGTCTTCATATTCATACCATTTATTATTGTCTTCTTTAATCTGTTGTAAACTCATTATAAATTGTGTTGTATTTATGTATTTTACTCCTTTTTTCTTTAGTTTTGGGCATTTGTTAGCATAATGTCCTTTCTCATTACAGTTCCGGCATTTGCATTCTTTAGCTTTTTCTGTGTTTATGGGTTTTACGTATCTTCTTTTTCTAAATTTTCTCTTATATCTAAATTTTCTTCTAGTTTCAGGGGTATTTTTATACCTTTTAAATCTCTTTTTTCTGTAAGGTTTGTAATAAGGTTTATTGTCATATCTTTATCTGTTATCATAATTTTTGTAATTGTTATTTTTCTTGTATTTCTTTGTTTGATATTTTCTATTATTCCTTTTATATTTTTTCTCTTTTCTTTTTCATCGCATCCGAATACTAATCTTCTTTCCGTGAATCCACATATTTCTCTTAATCCTAGTTTCTTATCTTTTTAAATTTTTTGTTGCATTCTGAATTCTTCGCATTTTCCGCATTAAGTATGCTCTTAGTACTCTTATTCTTTCTCCTAATGTGTTTTCTTTTGGTTCTAGTTGAATGTATTCTTTTGATATCTCTGTATTATAAAGTGTTGGTAAGTGGTCATAATAAAGTTGTTGATATATCGGACCCTCTTCTGGTAAAAATCTTGCTTCATAAAAGAACTTGCTAAAACTAATCGTATATTCTGGTAATTTATTAATCTTACAACATTTCATATTGTTTAAACTCATTATTATTTCAATTTTTCTTTCTGCAAGTACATTTTCTCTAGCTACTAACCATCTCTCTCCTAAGAATTCTCTTTTTAGTATATTATCAAATATTATTAGCATAGATTTCCAATCTGTTGCATGACTAAGTACTTCTCCTCTTAGTTGATATGCTATAGATTCTATCCAGTATGCTACTTTTCCAATTAATGTTCTAGATATTAATTCATACATATATTCTAAGTTTTCTGTTTGTGTAGAGTTCATTATTGCTATATACATTCCAAGGTTCCAATCAGTTACTCTTCTTCCTATTTCTTGTTCATCATAAACGTTATCTAGGTCGAGAAAATATCCGTTGTAATTTACTCCTTGTGCCATTGATCCTACAAACTCTTTAAATTCTGCTTGTTGTCCTACTGGTATCTGGTTTGGTAATCTAGTTCGTTTTCTTTCTATTACCTCTAAGTTAGGGTCTACTAGTTCTTCTTCAGGATAATCATTTGCATCTTCATTTATTATATCATCTATTTCTATTTCCGTTTCTGCAGGTCTGTTATATTCTTCTTCTATATCACTTTTAGGCTCTTCTATGATAGCATTTACTCTTTTCATTTTTTGTAGAGCTTCTATTATCTGGTTGTTTTGTTTTACTATTTCTGAGTTTTTTTCGTTTTCTACTTCCTCTATGAATTCTACTACTTGTATTTCTTGGTTAGTTGGTTTATCGTTACTATCTGAATCACTAATAGTTTTTTCATTACTACTAGTACTTTCATCACTTGTATTTTTTCTTACCTTCTTTTTTCCTTTTAACCTTCTCATTTGTTCTCTAAGTATTTGCATTTCTTCTTTTAATTCTTCTAGTTCTTGTTTTACCCCTTTTAATTCTTCTTTTGTTTGTTTTTGTTCTTCTTTAGTTTCATTTAATTCTTCTTTTGTTTGCTTTAGTTCTACCTTTATTTCTTTTAATATTTTTTCGTATCTCTAAACTTGTGTTTATACTTTTTTTACTTATCATACCATTTTTCGTTACTATGTAATTTCAACCTTGTATTCTCTGTTTTTAACTCAGATATTTCTAATTCTTGTTTGTCTAGTTTTAGGTTTAGGTATTCATAGGTCGTTTTTTATGCATTTTTCAGGTAAATGTTTTCTTCTCTTGAATCTTTATCTTCTTTTGGTGTTCTTGTCCTTATAGGTTCATATTTATATCTTTCTTTTTCTATTATCTTTTTCCCACTATTTCTTAGAAATGTAAGTGCACCGGGTATATTAGGTTCTTGCTTTTCCATCAAAATTGTCCTTTCTTATTTAATATTGCTAGACCGTCCAGTGTTTTTTCTACTTGAGATGATAATTTTGGTTTTATCTTACTGATATCCATCATTATAGGTTCTTTACTTATTCTCCATGCGTCTATTGGTACTATCTCTAGTTTTTGCGATGTAGTTTTAACCATTGTATTTTCTTTACTTGTACTGGGTTCGTTATCTTCTGTTACCTGTTTACCTTTGTTTTTGTCTTCTATTATAATATTGAGTTTTTCTAATATTATTTTAAACGTTGGTATTTCAGATGCATTCCATAGATTAGTCAGTTCTTCCCTTATCATCTGTTGTATTTGTGTTTGATTTTCTTTTATTTCATCCATTATTGTCAACGTGCTTTTCAGCTTTTCTTTTACTATTATTTCTTCCCATAGTGCATTAATCTTTTCGTTATTATTAGCCAGGATTATTTACTCTCTTTTTTCATCCATTTCCCATGTCTATCCATATTTTATCAAATTTATCACATTGTTGTTCTAATTTTTTTATTTTTTCTTCTAATTTTATTTCTTTTGCTTTGTATTTTAAGTATTTTAGTTTGGAAAATATCTCTTCTGATAAGACTGTCCTTATTTCCTTTAATTTTTGTTTTTTCGTTATTATTTCTCTTTGTATATTCATATTTTATTTACGAATCTCGTTTTTCCTTGATCATTTATTTCTATTCCGTTATTATTTATTTTATAATTTATCATTGTTAAAAAATCACTTCTTAGAAGTAGTTCATTGAAACTATCATATTCTATTACTCCTATATTAATTTTATACTCTAAGTCCTGGATTTTGAATCTTAAATTAATACTTTTAGTAATTATTATTTCTCTTTCATTTTCAGGATAATTGTAAGTTTGTCGGTCTACTAAATTACAATCATTTTCATTAGTCTTACTTATATGTATAAAACTTTTAATAGATCCAGTATTTATTTCGGCTACACAATCTGTTGTTATCATACCTTTAAATATTATCACCTTAACTTTTAGTCTACTCGTGTTTATATTTATTAAATCTAGTATTCTGGGCTATGTAACATTAGTCTGTTGTGACTTTATCTGCTCTCTTGTAATACTCAATCTGGATCCCTCTATTTTTGGTATTAATCTTTTTGACGGTGTAAGGGTTCTGGTGTTAAAATCCATATATATTTCTTCTGGTATAGTTATCTTGGAGTTTTCTTTGTGTTCTATTTGTTCTAATATTTCTTGGTTCATTCTTGGTACTACTATGTTCATTTCATGTTGCTTCTTTACATGGTGGTTTCCTGTTAGGGCATATATAATTTTTGTTTCAATACTTATTACTTTGCTTCCTGGTGGCATCGTTATTCCATCTAGTTTGTAATATAGTGTCAAGGCTAAATCTATTAGTTCATCTTTTAGTGATATACTAAAGTCTGGTTGTACAGTAAATTTTAGTTTTTGATATATTAAATTTCCTTTTATTACTGATATTAAAGCATCTTGTAAGTTTCCTAGTATCCTATCATCCAATATGTATATTTGTATAGGTGTATCTATGTTCTTCTGAAAGTATGCTTTTATAGTAAATTCTACTCCTCCGAAGTATATATTTCTATATTTTTTGGCTTTTCTAGTAGATAGTTCTATTAATTCTCTTTTTATCACTTCATTCGTTACTAAGTTAATTTTCGTTCTTCCATTTACACTCGTTGTGTCTATTATGTTTTCATGTTTGTGTGCTATGTATCTTATTTCCTTGTTTCTTTCAAACCATTTTGTTTTAAATATTTTCTTTACAGATAGTTCTTCTTTTTCATCTTGTATTTTCTGGTATATTTCTGGTTTAAAGCTTAGTGTTTGTGTCAATCCTCCTTCATACATATTCATCTTATAGTGTATATCTTTAGAATCTTCCACTATTTCTTTTCCTTTATCCATATTTTAGTAGGTTGACGTACTTATATTGTTCTTCTGTTATTTCATTTAGATCTTTTAATTCATTATCCTTTCTGATTATTTAGAATTTCAAATCACCGGAGATTTCAACCTTATCCTTGGCTCTGCCTCCCTTCTTCTTCCACGAATTTGCGGGATGATTAGCCTAGATGTCTGAGAGTTCTCTACAGACTATCTTCTGAGATTATTGCTAAGGTACAGGTTTATAGACTAATATGGTTATAATTATAATCTATTAAAGTGTTCTTCTCTCTGGTATTATGTTATTCTATCTGATCTCGATTATAGACTTAGGAGGGGTTTTAGCTAGACATTGAAGTTTTCAAGTAAGAAATTATATAGAAATTTTTTGAATGAATAATCAGGTTACAAGAGGCCCCTTATATAGATGTCCTCGGCTGATAATTGCTTTTCAAAAGTTGTAAATAGTAATCACTTTTTCAAAAGTCGTAAAGTAAACAGTAATCACTTTTCCAAAAGTCAAAAGTGCTACAGTTTGTCTACTTGATTTTTCAAAAAGTTGTTTGTCTTGTTCTCCTTGGTAATACTGTTTTCCAGGTGTCTTCCTTGATAACCTCTTCTGCTTTCCAGGTGTTTTTGATAATATCTCTTTTATGATTTAGTTGATCTTCTATCCGATTCTCTTTTGTCTTGTCATGATTTTGTTAATACATGATAGTACGAAGTAATACATGGTAGTAAATTGGGCTGCAAGTAGTAAATACTACAGGCTCCCTGTTCAGAGTATCTTGTTGGGCTGCAAGTAGTGAAAACTACAGTCTCCCTGTTCAAAGTATTCATTTGGGCTGCAAGTAGTGAAAACTACAGGCTCCCTGTTCAAAGTATTTATTTGGGCTGCAAGTAGTGAAAACTACAGGCTCCCTGTTCATTTGGGTTTCAAGTAGCAAGGCTACATGATCCCTATTCAAGTAGTAACTTTTTTCAGATCCTTATGCAAAAGGATCAGAATTTCCTTCTTTTTTTTATTACATTGGTGGTAATAGTAGGTCTGGTATTTATTACAGGTCTTTTATTTTGTCCAACTGTCCTTTGATATTGTTCCATTGTCTCATTTGCATGTTTGTATTTCATGTTTATGATTTTTTCATGCATGTCCGCTAATCTCACGGTGTCCTGTGTCATGAAGTCATAGTCATAATATAGGGTGATAATGTCTTCTACTTCTCCTCTCTTTGAATCTCCAATAATACATGCTTTCTTCGCTCTCAGCATGTCTTCTATTCTTATTTTTAATGTTAGTAATCCAAATGTTCTTTTTGCACTTAGCCATTCCTAGAATTTTCCCAAAGTGCAAGGGATTTTCTTGTTCAAGTTTTCATCATCTCCACTGATAGTACTGCTTTTCCCTGTTTTAAATATCTGACATATCACAATTGGCTTACCAGTTAGATATGTTGATGCGTCAAATATCTGTATTCCATATATCCCTTTTCCAAATGATTCCATCATCAATCTTGTGGACTCCACAATGATGCTGGCTAATCTGGCTATGTTACTCATGTTTTCATCCACTATTAATTTGTCAATAAAATCATAAGTGAATAGTTTTGATACTATTTTCGGGTTTGCCTGCTCGTTGCACAAGAATCTGGGATACTTGCTCAGTTTAGCGCTACGTAGAATGTGAGGATTAGTCTTATAATCATAGAATTTATTAATTTTTCATAAGCGTTGATGTATTCAAGTGTGTATCTCAGCTTGTCGGCCAGTGATACTGTTGATGAAGAGGATGGTATTGAAGATGGTACGGTTGCTAGTTTTGATACAAATGGTCCCATGATTTTGGTGGTAGGGTTTTCTGGTTTTTTAGGTGTAGTGATAGGTGGTCTGGATTGGGATTCATTTTGTAAGGTTTTTACTGCAATCAGGTCTTGTATGGCTTCTCTGAGTTGGTTTATAGTATTGGTGTTTTCTTGTAATCTGGATATTAGGATTTCATTGGTTTGTATAAGGAAATTTATGGCGTTGGTAATGTATTCTTCAATCTTATCATTGTTGTTCGACATCGTTATATCTGCTAAGAAAATCAGCTAAAACATTCTTAGTTCCAGATATATTCTTAACAATAAAATCATAACAACAAAAGAATGATTGTCATTTTCACATTTTATTTAATTCTGGTAAAGGATCCATTTTGTTTGTAATAAAAGCTTGTACCTGTGTGTTATCAGTTCTAACAATATATTTTACTGGTAGTAAATGGTAATGAAATCTTTTTATTCCAAATTTTACTGCTAATAATTCTTTTTCATTTATATGATAATTTTTCTCATTTGGTTTCCACGTTCCTCCTCCGTGTCCATAAATAAGTGGTTTTTCTTTATCTATATCTTCTTTATCATAGGCTATGAGGACTGCTCCTCATCCTATATCACTGGCGTCAGTAAAGAGTTCCAGCTGATCTTTTTCTGTTGGTATTCTGTGTTTTGGCAATGTCTTTACTTTTTCTTTAATATTTTTTATGGCTTTAGTATGTTCTTGTTTCCATTCAAAGGTTATGTTTTTCTTTATCAATTCTTGTAATGGTTTTCTTAAGAGTGGTAAATCTTTTATATGGTGTGAAGCATAATTTATTACTCCTAAGAATTGTTGTACTTCTTTTTTATTTTCTAGTTTTTCTTTAAAATTCTTTATCTTTGTTACTATATGTTCTTGCAGTTGTAATCCTTCGTTATCTATAATATATCCCAAATATTCAATACTGTTCCTAAATATTTCAGATTTCTTTTCAGATAATAGTATTCCGTGTTGTTTTATAGTTATTATAAATTTTTCTAGATGTTTTATATGTTCGTCTAGATTATCGCTGAATATTAATATGTCGTCGACATATACTATGCAAAATTCTGTTAATCTTCTAAATACTTGGTCCATTCTTCTTTGGAATATATGTGGTGCATTTTTTAATTCAAAGGGTAGTACATTGCATTCATAGTGTCCTTGAGGGGCACTAAAGGCTGTTAGTGATTTTGATTCTTTTGTCAGTTTTTTTTGCCAAAATCCACTTTTACAATCAAATTTAATAAACCATTTTTTATTTCCTAGCCGGTTAATAAGATTTCTTTTATATGGTAAAAAATATCCATCAAATATTGTCTTTTTATTTAGTTCTCTATAATCAATTACCATTCTGGCTTTTCCTCTCTTTTGTTCACTATGTTTCCTTACTAAAAAGGTTGGCTGCTATGTGGGCTTTTACTTTCTTGTATCAATTTTAGTTCTAATAATTCTTTTAATTGGGTTTCAAATTCTTTTTGATCTGTTGGGCTATATCTAATAGGCTTGGATCTAACTATGTCATTTTCGTTTATCAGTTTAATTTCTACATATATTTTTTCTTTTTCCCATAGTTGAATTGGATTTTCTCCAAAGTTTATTTTTAGTGTATTAAGATATTTTTCTTTTAATAGTTGTAGGTTATTATTCCTATCAGTTTTTATAGTACATAATCTTAATGTGTGTATTGGTAATATTCTTTTTAATACTATCCATTTATTACAGGGTGTTTGTAAGCTAAAATTATAACTATCTATAACTTGTGTCTTAAAGTAATCTAGGAATTATTTCCTAATAACACTTGTTGTTTCATGTTGTCTAATTGATATATTATTAGTAATCTAAATATAGTTTTTCCTAATACAATTCTCATTTTTCTGCTACTAAATATTGTTTTGGATCTAAAAGAACTGGATGTGGTATTCTGGATTATGGTATTCTGGATATCCAGTGGTTCTGGAAGAACACAGTGATGCAAACTGGACATCAGATGTAAAGAACACCAAAGCCACAAGGAAATGTGTATGGTGGGTCTTGGAAAAACCTCTAAGCAAACTTGCATCTGCCAATTCATGATGGAATCAGAGTTTATCGCTTTATATAAAGCATGGAAGAAGTTGAGTAACTTCACGACTCCTTAGAGGACGTCCCTTATTAGGAGAAACCAGTGCCTTCAGCAGTTATACAATGTGGCTAGACGGTCGACTTCAGGAAGGACACGGATGACGGCGTCTGAACATATATGTCAGGATTTGTCAGAGACATAAGACCGTATGGCAGTTGATCATCACGGGTGTCACTTCCTTGATTACTAATCAAATGATATAGCGGATTCTTTTAACTAAGGCACTACCCGGAGATTAAGTATTCTGCCTGTCTAGGGGAATGGGCTTAAAACCCAAACAATACGAACCTTTGCGATGGTAACCCAACCATACTGACTGGAGATCCCAAGAATTTGGTTCAATGGGAAAACTAAGCAGCAAAAGGTTCAGTTGAGCACTTCGGTGGAAGCAAGATCACTTCGGATGATGATTTCTGTTGGGAAACATGAATCCAAAGTTGCTCCCGTGATAGACATTAAAGTGCTACTTGCATGGTGGGTAAAGGTTAAGCTTCCAAACCTTTAAAAAACCTCAAACGGTTGAGGTTAAGGTTGGGAAAACTTTTAATGATTCCTAACACTTGTGAAGTGGGGTATAGCGGGATACCTTAGGGAGATCACCTATTTAAGTGCGAGGACAGGCCGCCTCAAATGAACGCACTTAAGAATTCAAGTGTGTCCACGGCCACAACGAACAAAACAATAAGAAGAGTTATTGTGTTGGTATCATTGTCTTGACTTACACTAAACACTGACGGTTCAAGACATCACGTTCACCGCACAGTAAGTAAGTCCGGTGGTATTCAACTAGGGAAGGTTCAAAGCAGAAGCTACCTCTCCTGATGCAATATCTTTTAGCTAAAAGATTGCTGAAAGTAGGCACCTTGTGTGCGCGCCAAAATCTCTTTCAAGAGGGGATTGTTGGAAATTTGCCTTTGGTGGGGAGGTGTGTCCACCCATATTTAATGACTTAAACACTAGGGTTCCGCATGTTGGAGGCTTTGTCTCTTCACACGTGCATAATCTACTAAGTGAGTAGATGAGCGTAGGGCCAAGAATCATCAAATTTCATTGAGAAATGAAAAAGATATTGGTCCACGAAGTAAGGTGTTTCAGGCATGAAAATGTGGTGTGGGACAAATCTACCACATCGGTGGAAAAAAGAAGAATTCTTCTCTTTATAACTCTCAAAATTGGTTATGGGTTTGGGACCCCAAGGGGTAACCCATGTGTTTGAAGGAGGGAGGACCTATATGTGCTTGGGTTCAAGGCTAAACCCACACACGCGCCGCTGCCGCCCGTCCGTCCCGTCCGGGCTCGGATCTCAGGTCACGGGTCATGAGTCTTAGGCTTCTTCTGATAGATCCCAAATTATTTAATATTTACAGTTTGGTCCCTAGAGTTTCTGAAAAAGGTGAATTTGGGAACGACGGAAGGCAGAAAGTTTCTGCCTACCGTTGGAGTTAATTTTTTTGGGGCGTTATTGTGCATTAACCAGCCATTACTTAGCTGATTAACTCCTCCATAAACAGCCCTCCTTCAATGGCCTTAAACAACCATTACTTGGCTGAATTACTCCATCCTTTAATGACCATTAACAACCATTATTTGGCAGTTGAGGAGTCCCTCCCTTATGCTATATATTGGAGTTTTTTGGCTCAATTATGTGACACAGAAAAATGAGACTAAGATATATACACAGAAACAGAAGAGAGCACAATACACATTCTGTCCAGAAACAGTGTTAAACACCGAAACTCTTCCTTCCTTTTTCATTTCTTCAGCAAATCGTTTCGTATTTGTTTTCTTCGTCAGAATCAACCTATATGCTTTGTAGTGTTGATTAGTTGTTATTTTATCTTGGGAGACTATTGTCCGTTAACGTAAAAGCATATATACGGGGCAATCTTGTCTTAAAGACAGAGAGACATCTCTTGACTCAGCCCACAGTTGTAACAATCCAGATTTAGTGTTTCTTGATTTCAGGTTATCAAGATTCAAGACTCAACAAGCTTGCGGCGGTTTTGAATTGCCAATTTGTTTATCCTTTTGAACACTTGTAATATTTATTTACTTCCCGTATTGCTTTGCATATCCAACAGTTTTAAGATAAGATTGTATTAGTGTTCGAAAGATGTCGGTCAAAAGTTGTGTGACCAAATCTGGATATTGCTGTGGGTTTCTGGTTGAAGAGAGTTTTGATTATGCTGTTGAAGGTCAAAGTGTTCATGGTTCTATCTTGTAGCAGAAGGGGAGAAGGCTGGAGATGTGGTTCTATCTTGTAGCAGAAGGCCTATATATGTCCCAGACAAAGGATTCGAATTATGGTAAGGAGGATTTGGGCACTCAGTCCTATGTAGTGACTGAAGTGGGCTAGAATCTGAAATTGGGATAAGTAACTTTTCCAACGGTGTTAGCCAAGCACAAAGACGTAAGCCCAAAATATGTGGGGCAAGGCGATCCTTACAGCTAATGCGATTCTCAATAGAACTCCGCATAAGGATAAGGATAACCCTCCGTACGAGACATGGAGAGGATCTCACATACAAATATTGTGATGTGGGGTGGCTTGGTAGAAGTTGGAATACCGAAATAGGTCAAGTTGGACCTAAGACTGTAGATTGCATATCCACTAGATCTGCAAATAACAGTAGTGTTTATCGTCTCTTGGTGTCAAAGAATGATGAATTCTTTGAGGATAACTTTCCTTGAGAAGGAAAAATAAGTAATTGCTCGAGGTTAACAAGAACCCGCGAGGGCCTGACTGTCCGAAACTAGACATTCCGTATCTACAGGACTCGAAATTTGTTGTCTATCCAGAACTAAATATTCCAGATCTACAGATCTAGATGTTGAACCGAGACGGAGCAAAGATAGGACAAAGACTTGTTCCAGGCCTTCTAGCTTGTATGGTTGAGAATGAACCATGGACAATTAACAAATAATTGTCATCTCCAAAAGCGCTTCTTTGGAAAGAAGCTACAAAGAGAGAAATAGATTACATCATATAGAACCATACTTGTGTAATGGTTGATCTTCCTCCGGAAAAAGAACCTTTGGGTTGTGAAAAAGAATACTCAAAAGCGAGTACAAAGTAGATGGATCTACTGACGAGTATAAGGCCTCGACTACTTGTACATGTGCTCCCCTGTGAGTAGCTTAACATCCAGGGCCATTGCAGTCTTGCGTGGCATGGATGTTGAAATAACCTTCTAACTGGAGAGTTGGAAGGGGAAGATCAGAGTTGGTTTGCTGGACTGTTGGGCTTCTTCCTGAACTTTCATTTTGGTCCCTGAAATGTTTACATTTTGGTCCTGGAAGTTTCAGATAAAACAAAAATAATGAATCTGACCATAGAAACATTGACTCTGAAGTTATAAAGCCAACAGTTGAAAAACCAACAGTCTGAAAGTGGAAGTCATATTTAAACAAAGTCTCGATATGAAAGATATGGGTATCGCATATGACATCTTAGGAATTGAGATTTCTAAGATATCTAATGGACTGGTCTAACTCCAAACTCAGTTGTGACATAGTTGATAGTCTCGTTGAAGACACCAATGGATATGAATCATATAACTAATTGAAATCATGGTGCACCCATATACAAGGAGCGATATGCGCAGATCACATGTAGTTCAATGTATGTTACACACTACAACCGACCTGGTATCGGCCTACAAAGCAGATCAGTTGAACTAAGGTTCACTGATGATTTTAATAAATGATCAATAGAAGGCGTTGAGTCGGATATGACGATATCTGAGATATTCGCTTATCTATGGATTATGGTATTCTGGATGTCCAGTGGTTCTGGAAGAACACAGTGATGCAAACTGGACATCAGATGTGAAGAACACCAAAGCCACAAGGAAATGTGTATGGTGGGTCTTGAAAAAACCTCTAAGCAAACTTGCATCGGCCGATTCATGATGGAATCAGAGTTTATCGCTTTATAAAAAGCATGAAAGAAGTTGAGTAACTTTACGACTCCTTAGAGGACGTCCCTTATTAGGAGAAACCCGTGCCTTCAGCAGTTATACACTATGGCTAGCCGATCGGCTTCAGGAAGGACACGGATGACGGCGTCTGGACATATCTGTCAGGATTTGTCGGAGACATAAGACTGTATGGCAGTTGATCATCACGAGTGTCACTTCCTTGATTACTAATCAAAGGATATAGCGGACCCTTTTAACTAAGGGACTACCCGGAGATCAAGTGTTCTGCCTGTCTAGGTTCAGTTGAGCGCTTCGGTGGACGCAAGAGCACTTCATATGATGATTTCTATAGGGAAACATGAATCCAAAGTTGTTCCCGCGATAGAAATTAAAGTGCTACTTGCATGGTGGGTAAAGGTTAAGCTTCCAAACCTTTAACGATCCTCAAACGGTTGAGGTTAAGGTTGGGAAAACTTTTAATAATTCCTAACACTTTGGAAGTGGGGTATAACATGATACCTT
The DNA here is from genome assembly GCA_029783415.1 of Anisodus acutangulus. Taxonomy (NCBI): domain Eukaryota; kingdom Viridiplantae; phylum Streptophyta; class Magnoliopsida; order Solanales; family Solanaceae; genus Anisodus; species Anisodus acutangulus. The sequence continues at coordinate 18,208,626 of CM056505.1, forward strand.
GTAGGAGATCACCTATTTAAGTGCGAGGACAGGCCACCTCAAATGAACGCACTTAAGAATCTAAGTGTGTCCACGGCCACAACGGACAAAACAATAAGAAGAAAACGAATATGAAGAGTTATTGTGTTGGTATCATTGTCTTGTCTTACATTAAAAACTGACGGTTCAAGACATCACGTTCACCGCGTAGTAAGTAAGTCCGGTGGTATTCAACTAGGGAAGGTTCAAAGCAGAAGCTACCTCTCCTGATGCAATATCTTTTCGCTGAAAGATTGCTGAAAGTAGGCACCTTGTATGTGCGCCATAATATCTTTCAAGAGAGGATTGTTGGAAATTTGCCTTTGGTGGGGAGGTGCGTCCACCCATATTTAATGACATAAACACTAGAGTTTCGCATGTTGGAGGCTTTGTCTCTTCACACGTGCATAATCTACTAAGTGAGTAGATGATCATAGGGCCAAGAATCGTCAAATTTCATTGAGAAATGAAAGAGATATTGGGCGACGAAGTAAAGTGTTTCAGGCATGGAAATGTGGTGTGGGACAAATCTACCACATCGGTGGAAAAATGAAGAATTGTCCTCTTTATAAGTCTCAAAATTGGCTAAGGGTTTGGGACCCCAAGGGGTAACTCATGTGTTTGAAGGAGGGAGGACCTAGATGTGCTTGAGTTCAAGGCTAAGACCACACGCGCGCCGCTGCCGCCCGCCCGTCCCGTCCGGACTCGGGCTCAGGTCACGGGTCGTGGGTCTTGGGCTTCTTCTGATAGACCCCAAATTATTTAATATTTACAGTTTGGTCCTTGAAGTTTATGGAAAGGTGAATTTTGGAACGACGGAAGGCAGAAAGTTTCTGCCTACCGTTGGAGTTAATTTTTTTGGGGCGTTATTGTGCATTAACCAGCCATTACTTGGCTGATTAACTCCTCCATAAATAGACCTCCTTCAATGGCCTTAAACAGCATTACTTGGTTGAATTACTCCCTCCATCAATGGCCATTAACAACCATTATTTGGCAGTTGAGGAGTCCCTCTCTTATGCTATATATTGGAGCCTTTTGGCTCAATTATGTGACACAGAAAAATGAGACTAAGATATATACACAAAAATAGAAGAGAGCACAACACACATTCTGTCCAGAAACAGTGTTAAACACAGAAACTCTTCCTTCATTTTCCATTTCTTCAGCAAGTCGTTTCGTATTTGTTTTATTCGTCAAAATCAACCTATTTGCTTTGTAATGTTGATTAGTTATTGTTTTGTCTTGGGAGACTATTGCTCGTTAACGTAAAAACATATATACGGGGCAATCTTGTCTTAAAGACAGAGAGTCATATCTCGACTCAGCCCACAGTTGTAACAATCCCGATTTAGTGTTTCTTGATTTCAGGTTATCAAGATTCAAGACTCAACAAGCTTGCGACGGTTTTGATTTGCCTATTTGTTTATCCTTTCGAACACTTGTAATATTTATTTACTTCCCGTATTGCTTTGCATATCCAACACAAGTAACATATTAAATGTCAATATTGTGGTGACATATATCTCCATAAGTCTGGAGCGTCGAGTATTAGGGGGATACCGGTGTGTTGCATAGGCACTTGATGAAAAGGCATGAAGTTGAACTTTGAAGTTTATCTCTTCTTTAATTTTTTCTATCGATGTTAGTCGTTTAATTATGTTTTGAACTTTTGATTTGCAATATTTCGTCGTTCAAGTTTGTGTGTTTTGAATTTGCAATTTTATGAATTTAAGTTTTAAGTTTTATTTTAAATTATTTATGTAGTTATTGATATGTCTATTTGACTAGACATGGAGTTTAAGAAAGAAGAGAAAACTTTAAACTTGTGGTGTTAAATGAGTCACATATATTTTGTGTGACTATAAATCATGACATAAAGGTAAATGATTTTCAAATAAAATATTTAACTTTAAGAATGAAGAAGAGGGTATTTATAGTTTAAAGATAGGGTCAAAATGTAATATATTAAAGTTTGGGGTTAAAATAAGTTTGGGAGGGTATGGGTTGTTTTGGTGGTGGGGGAGGGGTAAAAATGGTTATATATCCATTTGGAGGTTAATTGGACCATTGGTGGCCTCACTCCCAACGGCGAGATTTTTTTAAAAAGGAAATTATTTATAATGGTCATTGTTTTAGGTAACAAATAAGGATGTAGCTTGATGGTTGAGAGCATGCTATACATATGAAATGTATGGGGTTCGAACCCTTCTGTCTCCAAGTGGTAATATTTTTCAGAATATGAACAATATTTGAAGTGGGTCTGGCCGGGCCGCTGATGGATCGGGATACCGAACTGTCCATCTTATCCGGCCCAACACCCTAATAAAACTCACCTAACCCAGCCCCTACTCCCTTAGACCAGGTTCGTGCCTGGCCGGGCCTGGCCCACTTGATAGGCTCTTTCTCAGGAAGATATAAGCGGTGTCTTGACTAATGTAGTGTAGTTTAAACTTGAACTTGTAACAGCATTTTCATACGTAAAATATTCCTTGAACTTGGTGCTATAGTTTACTATATATATAAGCCACTAACTTCAACAGCTTGGGGTCAGTCAAGGAATTGACATAGTAACCCTTTAAATTTCTACACTTTATTTTGGTTTACTCATTGTACTTATGCGTCCCACCGACCTCACATTTGACCCTTTGATACACTTCACTTGTTTACAAGGTATTCTCATTCTAATTTTTTATTGTACATGTTAATTCTTATACAGGAATTTTCTCCGCATTTTTAATTTAATTTATCTGATCTATTAATTTAATTGATCTATTTAAATAAGTTATCAATTCATACCTACTTCATATTTTTAACTAATATAAAAACTTCAATTGAATTTAAGATTTTCCAAAATCAAGTAGTATTTGATAGCTGAATTATTTCCATTGTTAAATGCATCGTAAGCATAATAATAATTGATGAGATTGAAGAGGAAATTCGAATAGAATTTTATTAAATATTTATATTTATATATAATTATAGTAATATAATAAATGACTATAGTTCTTAAGTTGTGGGTCCCATAACAGCTTTTGAAATACACATTTTGTATTTTCAGTATTGTTCTTGATTGATTGAATTTTTACGATTAAAAGAATATCTAGATTTTTATTAATTCGATAATCACATTCCGAGGGAGTAAAAAGCACTGTTCCCTTCATGTTTCTATTATTTGTTAGAAAATTGTTTTTAAAAAGTTAAAATTTTATATTTTAATATGACATAAACCTTTGTAAGAATATTTTCCTCAATATTTATCTTCCAACATTGTGGTAATTATACCACTAATACAACATATAATTAGGCTAATACTATGATCTGATTATGCTAAGATCAGGCCATCTAATCTACCTACATTATGATAAGATTAGGCTAAGTTAATGCTAATCTATCTACCATATACAAATGATTCACAATCAATTACAATAATTATTAATTATAATATTAATTAATAATTATTCTATCACCCCCGCAGTTGAAGCAGGAGGTAGACGTATGCTGAGACTGTCCTGAAAATCTTTAAATAATATCAGCGGAAGACCTTTAGTTAAAATATCATCAATCTGATAGTGCAACGGGACATGAAAGACACGCACTTGTCCGCGAGCGACCTTTTCACGAACAAAGTTGATATATAGCTCATTATGTTTAGTGCGTTGATGGTTCACCGGATTCCTTGTGAGGTAGATAGTACTAAAATTATCACAGTACACCAATGTCGCCTTCGAAACCGGGCAATAGAGTTCTAGAAGAAGATTCAGACACAACATTGGCAACCCCTCGGTATTCTACTTCGGCACTGGATCTAAACAACGTTACTTGTCGTTTGGAGGACCAAGATACCAAGTTATCGCCAAGGAATATACCATAACCAGAAGTGGAACGTTTGGTGTCCGGACATCCTCCCCAGGAGGCATCCGTGTGGGAGACAAAGGTGGATGTCGACGATGGATATAAATACAAGACATACTCTAGAGTATCCTGAATATAACACACAATGCGTTTGAGAACATGTATATGATCATCCATCGGATTATGCATGAATAGGCACACATGTTGCACTGCTTAAGAAATATCCGGCCTTGTGAATGTAAGATATTGCAGGTCCCCTGCCAGACTGCGGTAAAGTATCGGGTCGACAAATGGCTTGCCGGAGGAGGCACTCAATTTGGGTTTAGTATCAATCGGAGTTGCTGACGGTTTACATAAGGACATGTCAGCACGTTCAACAATATATGTTGCGTACTTCTTTTAGGATAAAAATAAACCACCTGCATGACGTGTCACAACTATCCCAAGAAGTAGTGTAGTGGCCCTAGATCATTCATAGCAAATTCAGAGTCAAGCAGTGGCATGATGGACGTGCGAAAAGCATCGGATGAGGCAGTTAATTTAATATCACCCACATATAAAAGAAGATAAGCAATATTATTACCCTGACGGTAGATAAACAAAGAATGATCATAACGGATGTTAGAAAACCCAATATGTGAAACAAAATTTGCAAACCTCTTGTACTAGGCCCGGGGGCCTGTTTTAGCCCATAAAATGATTTCTTTAGCATGCATACATGATTTGGATAAGTGGAGTCCTTGTATCCCAAATGTTGGTACATGTATATTGTTTCATTTAGTTGTCCATGGAGGAAGACATTTTTGACATCTAACTGTTGAAGTGGTCATGCCTTTGACAAAGCCAACTAAGGAATGTTCTGATAGTTTTCGGTTTAACCACCAGACTGAACGTCTCACCGCAATCCACACCAACCTGTTGTGTCTTCCCAACCTACAAGACGGGCTTTATGCCGCTCAAAAATACCATCAGATTTTTCTTTGTGACTGAAAATCCACATAGACCGAATTATATTAGCATTAGAGGAATGAGGTACCAACTCCCACATCCTATTTTTAATAAGAGCATTAAATTCATCATCCATAGCCATTTTCCAATTCGGGTCATTAAGAGCAGACACATGATTATGAGGCAATGATGATTTTGAAACTCGGGTGTGCAGGCTATATTTGGTGTTGGGTTTGACAATGTCATGTTGACTACAGGTGATTGGTCGCTGGGCCGGAATTGGAATCGATCCAACAGGGGGATCAAAACTGCCTGGCAGTGGGTAGTGTATTGGGTCGTGACCTATATTGCCAGGTGTTGGACCGTGACCCAAGCCACTGCAAGGCAGCGGGCTTTGAGTTAACAGGCCAGAACTACCGGCATTAACTGGGCTTAGGGATGATAAAACTGGCCCAGTTTGCTGGGCAGTGTTGTTTCGTGATTGGGCCACTGTTTCTGGGCCCAATTCACCCAAAAACATTGGGTTGGTCGATACTGTAGTTGTGGGACGAGAAAAATGTTGGGCCAAATACGGTGACATGCCATCATCTAGAAAATCATAGGTAGGTGGGAACACATGCATTTTGGTAAATGGGAAATTTATTTCATTAAAGATTATGTGGCGACTCATAATGATTTTATTGGATGATAGGTCGTAACACTTGTAAGCTCGATGATTAGAAGGATAACCCAAGAAACACAAAGAGTAAACCGGGGTTGTAGTTTGTTGATTGTGGTGGATGGAAAGAGAGGATAGCATAAACACCTGAATACCCATAAATGAGAATAAGATGGGTCCCTTAGGTATAGGGTTTTTAGAGGAGCTTGATAGGACAAGTTTTTGTGGGGAAGTATGTTCAATATATATGTAGTCATTTGTAATGCATGATGCCAAAAGGATGGTGGTAGTGTGGCATGAGCAAGGGATGTTCTAACAATGTTATTGATGGTTCGGATTTTTTGTTCCGCCTTCCCGTTTTGTGAGGATGTTTGGGGACATGAAAGGCGAAAGTTTAAACCATTAGAATTGCAAAAATCTCAAAAATGCCTATTATCAAACTTCCTATCATTATCACATTAAATATTTTTAATATCTCATTCAAATTGATTTCGTATGAATTCTCTAAAAGTGAGAAATGTGGAGAAAACTTGTGACTTTTTAGACAAGGAAAACGTCCACAAAAAATTAGAGTAATCATCTAGCAAGATCATATAATATCTATGGCCCGAAGAGCTCAAAATGGGTGATGTCCAAATATCACAATGGATAATATCAAAAGGCATAAGTGTGCATGAATTAGATGAAATAAATGGCAATTGAACATGTTTTCCAAGTGGACATGAACGACACATATTAGAATTACGTGTTTGAGTACAGGAAATAAAATTATTTTGTTTGAGGGAGGCTAAAACATGTGCTCCCGAATGACCCAAACGTTCATGCCATAATGAAGGTGCGAAAGCTGCAAAAGTGGATGGTAACTTGGATCTGTGATAGGGTGTAGTAATTGGCTAGATCTCCCCTTGACTATCATGTCTCATTAGAAGCATCCCCTTCTGAAAATCCTTCACAGAAAATCCAAAAGGGTCAAAATCAACAGACACCAAATTATCAATTGTAAACTTTCTAACCGAAACCAAGTTTTTAATTAATTGTGGAGCATGAAGTACATTCTTTAAAATTAATGGTGGGTTTTGGGGAGACAATTTGGTAGAACCAAGACCACGAATTGGAATAGAATGGTCATTTCTGACAAGTATATCATTATTTTTGCTCAAATTAAAACAGGACAAGATATTACCTTGGGAGGACGTCATATGAGACGTCGCTCCAGTATCCATATACCAATTTGCATCGGGCGGATTAAGTCCAAGAGTGTGCATGGCGGACTCAATGTTTGTTGGGTTGGCCACTGCCGAATGGGCCTCCTGCCACTAGTTTGGTAGTAGCCCAAAAATTGATGGGTTGTAGCTACCGCTGCTGGGCCTAAGTCTGTGAGGCTGGTGGCTGGCCAGTTTGCCTTGGACTGGGCCTGGCCCAATTTCCTGAAGGAAATGGGCAGGGTGGCACAGCCCAAGGCCACTGCCAGCCCCACTGTAATGGTCCGCCGCTCCACTGGGATCGGGGCTGCCACTGCCCACCAGAATTTGGTTGTTGTCTGCTGCCTCTTCCGCCCGTTCCACCGCCGTCGGTATTCCGGTGGCCTTCACCTTTCCGCCACCGCTACCTCCACGAATTTTACCACAATTTCGCCCTTTTTGTCCCCGGTTCAGTGGCATGTTTTCAAAATGTGTATAAGTTTCGTTGGACAGGGCGACAACCATGGCAAAATTTGAAACGATCGCTGTCTTTTTGATGAAACCCGCCTCTTCAAGAATAAATATAGAGCGGGATTGGTAAAAGGATAAAAGAGAATTACTTTGTCGGATGAGGGTTCCCACACCACTATACGCATTGGTAAGGTCGACAACCAATTGTAAAACCAACCGATTGTTTGTAATCGGCGACCCGACATTCTTGAGTTGGTCCGATAGAACTTTGAGGCATTGACAATAAGCGGATGCATTCGGAAAGTCCGTCATGTCGGTGGTGGAGAATTCTTGCTCCAAAGTAACGGCTAGGGAATTCTTGTTTTCTTGGAAGATATCCCGTAAGCGAATCCAAGCCTCCATCGCTGTGAAATCGGGTTCCATTATAGTGTGCAACAAATCGCTAGAAATTATTGCATAATCCACGAAAGAACCGTTGCATCAAGTGTGAGCCATAGTTCTTTTTCATCATCTATTTTCAACACATTTTCCTTGCCTTTTTCCGGTGGGATTATGTGATGAATAACCTAGTGGGAATGACAACAAATTTTAAAAAGCTCTGCCCAAGTGGCGTAATGAACATTTTCCATCTCAAGAGTGATGGAAATATGAGTTTTGATGTTGGAAACAGTAAGAGCATGATGAAAAGTGGATTTAGAGTCGGACATTGTTGACCGGAAAAAGAAAAGAACAATGGAAAAAAAATATTTTGGCCAGTTCTTTGGAGGAAGAAAGAGGAGCCGACGGCTTGGGGTGTAAAAATTATTAGGGTAGGATCTTTTCTCTAATCTTCTGATACCATGTAAGAATATTTTCCTCAATATTCATCTTCCAACATTGTGGTAATTATACCACTAATACAACCTAAAATTAGGCTAATAATATGATCTGATTATGTTAAGATCAAATCATATAATCTACCTACATTATGATAAGATTACGCTAAGTTAATGCTAATCTACCTAACATATACAAATGATTTTACAATCAATTACAATAATTATTAATTACACTATTAATTAATAATTATTCTACCAACCTTAAAATTTGAAGCTATACAATTTTAATATTGAATTATATGATAAACTCTTAATCTTGGACTATAAACACCTGAAATTGCTAATATAATCTTTTAACCCGAGCATATCAATGCTGAAGAAGCCTAAATAGTAAAAGACACAAGCATTTCATTTTTTAAATATAAAAATTCATGAAGTTAGATAAATGAAATAAATCTAAACACATTAGCGCAAATATCACATTAAACAAGAAATCATCCATTGTAATAGTACATGTAACTTGCATGTGTGTGTACTGTATACATCAAATTACATACAAAAAATTTTAAGAAGACGGATAAAAAATAGTAGTAATTTGAAAATTAGATTATTTTGGTGCAAGCTTTCATTATCTAAAATTACATATAGAGAAATCAAAATGATCACTTAATCACCATTAGAAAACTCACATGCACTATGTTGGGCCCGTGCATAGCCACGGGTTCACCTTACCTTGTATTGTAATAGAAGATATGGTATTTTCAACTATTATTTGAGTATATTGATGTTGTTCTCCCATGAATTGTAAACAGTACATCAATAACCATACAACATACACGAGTGAATGTTTTTGTTCTAATAGTATATCTAAATAATATCCAGCAATTTGTATGCCATGTTATTTATATGCGATTTGGCAATCACTTACATGCATCTAACTCTCATCTGTGCTATTTTTTATACCAAAACAAAGTCGATTAAGAAAAATATAGTTTTAAATTTATAATATTGGGCCCGTGCCAAATACTACCTAGTATTTAAAGATGTAGTTATTTTTTGAAATATTTTATTGATAATTATAAAGAGTAATAATTTCGAATGATAATATAGTTTGCAGGTGATATGATATGTCAAAATTTGAGACCTTATAATGTTAATTTAAATGTGTTTTTATTTCATACAAAAGAAGAATGTTATATTAAGTATTTCTTTACCTCAAAATATTTCAGACAAATTTAATGAAGTTACTCGTAATACAATATATTTGATATTTCTGGATTTTTTTAGAAAACATATAATTGTTGACCATAATTGAAGGTCATTTTCAAAATTTTAATACATGTAATTAATGATCTAAGTCAATTTTGACTGTCAATTTATAATTAAGGGGGGTTTATTGTCTCATTCAAGATATGAAGGGGTATTATTTCTCAAACTCAAAAGGTTAATGGGCTTAAGTGAAATTTGTTTTATACCTCGTAAGAATAAGACTTCAACTCATACATTAAAGAGTTAATACCTTTAAAACCCTAAACTATTCACATTTTGTCAATTTAATACTTAAATTACGGCATGATGAGTGACATCACTCACTTTGTAGCGTGAGAGAGCTAAAAATAGATAAAAAAGAGTATTTATGTGGAGTTTCACATTAATTTTTTAAATTTAATTATTGGTTTTTATTTTTTTTTATTTTGATAGACTCCTTTAAAAAGACATACTCATAACACACACAATATTTATTTTAAGTATGTTTTAATATTCGAACTTTCAATAAGGCTTATAATTATTGAGTAAATTTTGTTCTAATTAGCAACTAGATTATTAATTTTTTTATTTTATTTTACTGCTATGTTAGAAATATGAACTCTCAACTGAATATACTGTTATAAAAAGCTATTGATTTTTGTAGAAGAAGAAAAAGAGTTCAATAAATTTAGATAAGCCAAATAGAAAAAAGAAATAAGAAAAAGTTTATGCTTCAATATACAACTTCTTATTTTTTGTTGATTAATTAGTACTACTGTTATTTTAGTGTTATCTTTTTAAATTGGGTTTACTGTAATGATAAATTTTAGTTGTGATTTCTTAATTACATCTATTTTCTTCTGATTATTTTAATTTTATGGTACATAATTTTAAAGTTATTATTTTCAGTTAATTATTATTAGTAAAAAAATATAGAGATTTAAAGAGAAAAAATGAATAAAAAAAGAAAGGAAATTTTAAAAAATTACAAATAAGAAATAAGAAATAAAAAATATCACATTTATGCTTTTTGACATATTTTCTAACTGTCATACATTATAAAGAGAGTGAATCAACTTTTCATGTCACTTAACATGGTAAGCAATTATAAATAAAAATATTATAATTCAGGAATATAACGACACTTCATAATTTAAATATTAAATTGATAAAAAGTGAATAATATAGAGAATTTCAAAGGTATTAGCTCTATATTAAATTAAAATTGTATGAAAAATGACGAAAAGGTGGCAACAAGAATAGCTAATGGGACACAATGTGTCAAGTATTTGGGTACCGTCGATGATCGTCTTTTCTGTGCGCTCACTTGTAAGTGACACCTGTATAACCTATAAATTCTCTCTCTATATTTAAAAGCTAAACAGTATTTATAAACGCCCAGATAGGATTGGAGTATCCTTGCCTTTCCTTCTCTCTCAAATCTAAAGGGGTGTTCTGCTGGTATGCATGCTTTTTTATTCATCTTTCTCCAATATGTGTTAGGCTTTTCTCCAAATTCTGAAGCAATTACTTAATTCCATCAAAACTAATTATATAGGAGGGAGTATGTGTGAGTTGGGGGGGGGGGGGGGGGAAGGGCGCTGTACATTACAAAATTACTAGAAAATATGTTTGGAAATTTTAAATAAAAAAATGTAAGTCTTGGAAATGATAAATATTGAACTTATCTAACTAACCAACATCTGAATTTCATTTTGTTCCTAAGCGTGCTGCTGAATTAATAAGTTCTGCCAGCATTGCAAATGAAAAGTGAAATTTGTTGGAATGTGTAATCATTTTATTTAAAATCTTAAGTTTTTATAGAGAGCATCTTTTTAATATTTATTTTTATTTAATTATATTTTTAATATTCTTCTCACGTGTTGGTCTTATTTTTTTTCATGGTTCAAGTACATGATTTTTTTTTTAATCATGACAGCGAGATTCGATCTCAGAATTTTTAACCTGCTCTGATACCATATTGAAGTGTGTGATCATTTCATCTAAAAGCTTAACTTTGAGAGAGCGCACATTTTTAATACTTATTTGATTATATTCTCAATAAAAATTTTGCTTCTGTTATAATATTTTCTTCGATCCATTTTACTTATCATGGTTGTTTGTATTTGGTTCAACATACTTGTATTTTAGATAATTAAGATAGAATTAATTATTAATTTTACCCTTAATTTACTTCAATAAATATGAAATAATGTAGTGGAAGGAGGAAGGAATAGTAACATTAACTTGAGATCAAATTAAAGGAATATGTTTCTTGATTGTATTCATCAATAATGTACAATATATATAGTAGTATAAGAATATTTAAACTAGGTAACTAATCAACCTAATTACAATTGAAAATATAATTCTACCTAAAATAGGAGACCTAATTACAATAGGAATACAATTCTACCCAAATAATAGATATACAATTAATGAAAGAATATTTGAGAAATATTTTATTACACCTCCGCAGTCAAAACGGGAGGTTCACGATCACTGAGACTGGCTCGGAAATAATCAAATAGTATGCGCGAAAGTTCTTTGGTGAAGATGTCAACATTCTGATATCTAGAAGGAACAAGGACACGAACTTGACCACGAGCCACTTTTTCGCGAACGAAATGAATGTCCATCTCAATGTGTTTAGTGCGCTGATATTGGATGGGATTGCCAGAAAGATATGTTGGAAATTTGCCTATTGGTGGGAGTTGCGTCCACCCATCGTTAATGACTTAAACACTAGGGTTCTGCATGTTGGAGACTTTGATTCTTCACACGTGCATAATCTACTAAGTGAGTAGATGACCGTAGGGCCAAGGATCGTCAAATTTCGTTGAGAAATGAAAGAGATATTGGTCCACGAAGTGAGGTGTTTGAAGCATGAAAATGTGGTGTGGAACAATTCTCCCTCATCGGTGGGGGAAGGAAGATTTGTTCATTTTATAAGTCTCAAAATTGGCTAAGAGTTTGGGACCCCAAGGGGTAACCCACGTGTTTGAAAGAGGGAGGACCTAGGTGTGCTTGGGTTCGAGGCTAAGCCCGTGCGCGCCGCCACCCGTCCGGTCCGGGCTTGGGTCTCGGGTCGTGGGCCTTGGGCTTCTGATATTATCTTTTTGGACTTTACAGTTTGGTCCCTAAAGTCTCAGAAAAGATAAAATTGGGAAGAGAACTCTCAACGGAAGGCAGAAAGTTTATGCCTTTTGGGTTTGTTTTGGAGCGTTAAACCTCCATTACTTTGCACATCAATTCAGTCATTTACTTGGCTGAATAACTCCTCACTAAAGCTGCTCCATTACGTTACTCATTAATTCAGTCATTTACTTGGCCGAATTACTCATCACTAATTGTCATTACATGGCTATTAATAGCCATTAGTTGGCCAGTTGAGAAGTCACCCTCCATGCACTATAAACTGGAGCCTTTGGCTCAATTGTTGAGACTCAATTGTTGAGACTACAGAAAACAGAAACAGAAATCTTCTTACTACTTTCCAGCATCATTTCGTACTCTAAGTTCTTTAAAGAAACGCTTGACTTTCCTTTGCTCTTTTGTTAAGTTGTTTTATCTTAGGAGACTATTGTCCAACGTAAAAGGATATATAAGGGCCAATCTTGTCTTAAAGACAGAGTGTCATCACTCGACCCAGAAAATCAAAGTGGTTGTAATTTCAGTTTGTTAATTCAGTTTGTTGAAATTTTAATTTTGTTGTAATTTCAGTTTGTTGTAATAGTTAGCAGTTACTTATTTTTCGTTTCCTGCAATTGTTGTACCCACAATTTTATGACAAGATCAGCTTGTTGTAACTGCTTAGAAACATGACCGGAAATGTTTTTTATTCTGCTGGTGCTACTCAAGGTAACTCCTCTGCCTTCCTCACTGCTGCCCAAGGCACATCCAATGCCTTTACTGCTTCTCAATGGAACGTGACAGTTCCTCCACCCTCTGGATTCCACCATGAACGCCCTGAAAAGTTCAAGGGCTCCAACTTCAAAAGATGGCAGCAGAAGATGCTGTTTTACTTTACGGTTATGGGAATGGCTCAGTTCCTAAAAGAAGATCCTCTACAAGCTGGAGATGAAATGGACCCTCCGCCTAATGAAACGACTGAAGGGGGCTAAGGTATTCATGTCGTTAATGGCATGAAGATGGTTCTTGATCCATGGTCATATGTAAGAACTATATTTTGAACTATCTGTCAGACCCACTCTACATGGTGTATTACACTGTAGGCACCGCCAAAGAGTTATGGGAGAAGTTGCAGAAGAAGTTCAACGCACAAGATGTTGATATGAAGAAATTCATCGTTGGGAAATTCCTGAAATTTCAAATGGTGGATAGCAAAAATGTGATGTCCCAAGTCCAGGAATTTCAAATGATTCTACATCACCTGGATTTGGAAGGTATGAAATCAAATGAGCAGGTTTTGGTTGCATCACTAATTAAAAAGTTACATATCATGTGGAATGAGTTTATGAGTTACTTAAAACTCAAGACAAAGGAAATGACATTTGAGGAACTTATTATCAAACTCCAGATTCAGGAAGATAATAAGAAGGCCTTGCCTAAGGGAAAGCAACCCGCTGAGGCAAAGGCAAATCTGGCTGAGGCCAAAGGGAACTCAAGCAAGAAGCGTAAGTTCCAGAAAGACGGCAAGACCCAAGCGGCGGAGAAGTTCAAGGAAAACTGTCACCACTGTGGGAAACCTGGTTACATGATCAAGGACTGCATGAAAGCTCAAGACTGAGCAATAAGAGAAGGCCAAGACTAAAGGCAAGACACATGTTAACGTCGTCAAAGACACGCTTCTTGACGACATGATTGAGGATTTCTCGATGGTGGTGCTTGAAGCAAACCTTGTTGAGAATCTCATGCAATGGTGGATGGACACGGGTGCCACCAGACACATCTGTTCCAATAGAGATGCCTTCTCCACGTATACACCAGTCACTAACAAAAAATTGTTCATAGGTAACAACGTTTCATCTGACGTGCTGGGGGTAGGAAAGGTGGTCCTGAAGATGACTTCTGAAAATGAGCTCACTCTGAAGGAGGTGATGCATGTCCCTGAGATTATGAGGAATTTAATTTCAGGTCCTTTATTGATTAATGCTGGTTTTAGGCTAGTATTTGAGTCCAATAAATTTGTAATCACTAAGAATGACACTTTTGTGGGGAGAGGCTTCGTCTGTGAAGGCCTCTTCAAAGTTAACGCCATATCTGTAATGCGTCCAAGCAATAAAATTGAAGCTTCTTCTTATTTGCTTGAGTCTTCTAATTTATGGCATCATAGATTAGGACATATTAACTATAAGTCCATCCAAAGGTTGGTAAAGTTGGAGTTGTTGCCGTCTATCGACGTAAACCCTCAACATAAGTGTGAGGTGTGCGTAGATGCAAAACTTACAAAGATATCTTTTCGATCCATCGAAAGAAATATCGCTCTTCTAGAACTTATTCACACAGATATATATGATTTGAAATTTGCACAAACTAGAGGGGGGAACAAGTACTTTGTGACATTCATTGATGATAGCACAAGGTATTGTTACCTTTACTTATTGAAAAGTAAAGATGAAGCCTTTAAAGCGTTCCGACGCAACAAAACAGAAGTTGAGAACTAATTAAGCATGCATATTAAAGCAATACCTAGCGATAGAGGGGGAGAATACGTAGCGCCATTTGAGGTATATTTTGTTGAATCGGGCATTGTTCATCAAACGACTGCTCCATACTCACCTCAGTCGAACGGTGTTGTTGAACGCAAGAACCACACTTTGAAAGAAATGATTAATGTCTTGCTCATCAATTTTGGTCTTCCCTAAAACATGTGGGGAGAATCTGTCCTTACCGCTAATACGATTCTTAATAGAGTCCCACATAATGGTAAGGACAAAACTCCATATGAATCATGGAAGGGAAAGAAACCCACCTATAAATATTTAAAGGTGTGGGGTTGTTTGGCAAAGGTCAAAGTGCCTAAGCCAAAGCAGGTCAAGATTGGGCCTAAGACTATAGATTGCATTTTCATTGGATATGCAAATAACAGTAGTGCTTATCGCTTCTTAGTGCATAAGTCAGATATTCCAGATATCCACGGGGGTACAATCATGGAATCAAAAAATGCTCAATTCTTTGAGGACACTTTTTCTAGAAAGGAAAAAGACATAACCTCTCGCAAATGAAGTTATGAACAGAGCTCTCAGGACCCAGGAGTCGTTGACTGCCCGTATCTAGATAGTTCAGGTCTAGTGGACTTCGAAGTGGCTGAATATCCGGAATCTAGTGTTCCAGATCCTCAGAACTTGGAGACTCTAGAGATAGAACCAAGGCGAAGTAAAAGGGCTAGGAAGGATAAAAGCTTCGGTCCTGACTTTGTAGCTTATATGGTTAATGACGAACCAATGACAATTGCTGAAGCATTGTCAACTCCAAAGGCACCGCTCTGGAAAGAAGCTATTGAGAGTGAAATAGACTTCATCCTGCATAATCATACTTGGGAGTTGGTTGATCTTCCTCCAGGAAATAAACCGTTGCGTTTTAAATGAATACTCAAACGGAAGTATAAAACAGATGGGTCTATAGAAAAGTACAAAGCCAGGTTGGTAGTCAAGGGCTATCGACAAAAAAAAAGGCCTTAACTATTTTGACACGTACTCCCCGGTGTCTAGGATGACGTCCATACGAGTATTCATTGCGATTGCAGCGTTGCATTACCTTGAGATACATCAAATGGATGTTAAGATAGCCTTCCTAAATGGTGATTTGGAAGAAGAAATCTATATAGAACAACCCGAGGGGTATGTGGTTCCAGGGAAAGAGAAGAAAGTCTGTCGACTTGTCAAATCTCTATACGGGCTGAAACAAGCTTCGAAGCAATGTCACGAAAAGTTTGATAGTACTCTACTATCAAAGGATTTCTCCATTAATGAGTGTGACAAATGTGTCTACACGAAAGGTAACTGACTCATTCGTCATGATATGCATGTACGTAGATGACATGTTGATCATATGAAGCAGTCCTAGCGTAATCCTAGAGACTAAGAACATGTTGAAACAATGCTTCGACATGAAGGATATAGGTATCACAGATGTCATCTTAGGGATAAAAATCTCTAAGACGTCTGACGGACTGGTCTTATCTCAGTCTCACTACATCAAGAATATTTTGAGAAAGTTTGAGGTATTTGACAATTCGCCTATGAAGTCACCACTAGATAGAAATCAAAATCTTGATAAAAATTGTGGTGCACCCATATGCCATGAGCAATATGCACAGGTGATTGGGAGTTTGATGTACATAACAAACTGCACCCGACCTGATATTGCTTATGCAGTCAACAAATTGGCTAGGTTTACCCGTAATTTGAGAAATGATCATTGGAAGGCGTTGAATCGGGTACTACGATACCTGAAATACACGCTAATTTACGGGTTGCATTATTCGAGATATCCAGTTGTACTAGAAGTAGGGGTGAGCACGGATACAAGGTACTCATATACCCGATCGGAACCGACACAAAGGGGTAGGTTCTGGGTAGATATATTATAATAACGGGTAGGGTTTGTGTAGTAAAATTAGGAATTGATCAATGTTGGGTCATGTTCCGATTCCGGCAAATAGAGACATGGTACCCGAACCCGAAATCGATACCCGGAACCTATAAAATATTAAATATTTTCTTTTTTGAGAAACATTTGGACCACTTTTAACTTTCTCCAAAATTGTTTGTTGCACGCATGCACATTGATTTTTCCCACTCCAAGACGCAAATATTTCATCTTTTTCACCCCTTTATTCTAGAATGTTCTTTGTGCAATCAGAGAAAACACCCAAAACTCTCTCAATAAGAATGACGTTTTTGCTACACCACCGAGCTTCATCGTCGTCATCGTTGAAGCTTTCTCTCAGGTACTTTCATCGTTTTCGTCGTTGAAGCTTCACCTTTGCCTATTTCTCTCCATTGGTTGTGTTCACGTCGTTCATAAAATGTATCTGGGTTCATATCTAACTCTTCAATTTCTTTTTAATAACCTATGCTTCTGTTCTATTTTAGGTGATACTCATCTTCAATCTGTATTACTTTTTGATTTGAAATGTAAATTTATTTTTAAAATTTGTGTATATTTTTGTAGCCGTGAAGATGAAATTTAGGAATTTACTAGTATAATAAAGCTTTTCTTTTGTATCGAAGAGCTTATGAACACAAAAATAAGTTTAATTCAGATATTTTCAAATTTATTTTGAAATCAACACGTTCAATTAATTGAGTGTCAAATTTGGCTTGCAATTTTAGGTTTTGGTTACAGAATTAGTTTTTCTACAATGAATAAGTTTTCTAAAACTTCTTATAAGGGTACTAAAAACTCCGATTGCAGGCTAAAAAACTACTGGATGAAATAATTTTAGAACTTTTTTTGATTCTCGTAGGCTAAAAACTGTTGCTTAATCTGTGCTTTTTTATTTACAGGGTACCCAGGAATAATGATTGCTACGGGTAGGTTCCGGATAGTAAATTTATGAATCGATCTTTTACCGGGTAGGGTCCGGGTAGTTCAAAAACATTAAGGTACCCGGACTCGCTCACCCCTAACTAGAAGGGTAAGTGATGCAAACTGGATATCTGATATAGAGAACACCAAGTTCACCAGTGGGTATATATTTACAATTGGTGGTGGGGTTGTGTCTTGGAAATCCTCTAACCAAACTTGCATCGCCCGATCCACGATAGAATTGAAGTTTATCGCTTTAGACAAAGTAGGAGAAGAAGCTGAGTGACTTCACGACTTCTTAGAGGATATCCCTTGTTGGGACAAACTCGTACCTTCTATAATAATCCACTGCGACAGTAGGAGAATGTGCCAAAAATAGATGATGAAAAGGAATTATGGTTGACCCTCGATGCGACGGTTCTCATGTGGATTTATGCCACAATTTTGAGTGATTTGTTGCATACGATTCTTGAACCCGACTCCATGACAATGGAGGCTTGGGATCGATTACGTGACATGTTTCAAGATAAATCTCGGGTCGTCACACTTGAGCAAGAATTCTCCACCACTGACATGGCGGATTTTCCCAATGTATCCGCATATTGTCAACGACTCAAGGTTTTATCGGACCAACTCAAGAACGTCGGAACGCCGATAACTAACAATCGATTCATTTTATAAATGGTTGTCGGCCTCACTGACGCGTATAGTGGAGTTGGTACAGTCTTCCGCCAAAGCAACCCTCTTCCGCCATTTTACCAAGCATGTTATATGCTCATACTAGAAGAAGCGGGTTTTGTCAAAAAGAAAGCCACTGTGTCGAATTCCGTTATGGTTTTCGCTCTGTCTGATGATAACTCTTCACAATTTGAAAATTTACCGCCAAACCATGGTCAAAGGGTCAAAATGACAATAATGGCTGTAAAAATCGCAGCGGTAGCCGCGGTGGTAGCAAGGGTGGTTGACAACGAACTGGCGGAGGTGGTAGCATTGGCGGCAGGGGCGGCGTCCAGCAGCAGCAGTCCGGCTAGATGTGGCAGCCGAGGGCCCAGTGGGGCAGTAGACTAGCACCTTGGGCCTGGTAGTGGCCTTGGGTTGTTCCGCTTTGCCCTTTTCCTTCGAGAAATTGGGTCAGGCCCAGTCCAAGGAAGACTGGCCAGCCGCAGCCCAGCGTATTTGGGCCACAGCAGAACCAGTGGCAGCAGGCCCACTCGACAGTAGCAACTCCAACCGACATCGAGGCCGCGATGCACACTCTTGGGCTCAATCCGCCCGACACAAACTGGTACATGAACACCGAATAAATGTCTCATATGACGTCCTCACAAGGTAATCTCTCGTCCTATTTTAATTTTAGCAATAATCACGGTATAATTGTAGGAAATAGTCATTCAATTACAATTACATGAACACCGAATAAATGTCTCATATGACGTCCTCACAAGGTAATCTCTCGTCCTATTTTAATTTGAGCAATAATCACGGTATAATTGTAGGAAATAGTCATTCAATTACAATTCGTGGTTATGGTAATACAAACTTGTCTCCCCCGAACCCACCGTTAGCTTTAAAGAATGTACTTCATACTCCTCAACTAATTAAAAACTTAATTTCAGTTAGAAAATTTACCACTGACAATTCAGTTTCTATTGAATTTGATTATTTTGGGTTTTCCGTGAAGGATTTTCAGATGGGGATGCGTCTAATAAGATGTGATAGTCGGGGCGAGCTATACTCGATCACCATAACCACACATCAAGCTACGTTACCATCTACTTTTGCAGCTTTAACTCCTTCTTTATGACATGAATGTTTGGGTCATCCGGAAGCACCTGTTTTTGCCTCTCTTAAACAGAATAAATTATTGAGTGTACTAGAACTCGTAATTCTCATGTTTGTCGCTCGTGTCATCTTGAAAAATATGTTAAATTGCCTTTTGTTGCTTCTAATTCATGCACTGTTATGCCTTTTAATATTATCCATAGTGATATTTGGACATCTCTCGTTTTGAGCTCTTCGAGCCATCGATATTATCTTCTTTTGGATGATTACTCTAATTTTTTATGGACATTTCCTTTGTCTAAAAATTCACAAGTTTTTCCACTTTTATCTCCTTTAGAGCATTAATCCACACTCAATTTGAACGAGACATTAAATATATTCAATGTGATAATGGTAGAGAATTTGATAATGGGCCATTTTGGGATTTTTGCAAAGCTAATGGTTTATCTTTTTGTCTCTCTTGTACACATACCTCATCTCAAAATGAAAAGGCGGAAAGAAAAATCTAAACCATTAATAACATTGTTAGAACCTTACTTGCTCATGCCTCTCTACCACCATCATTTTGGCATCATGCATTACAAATGGCAACCTATCTCCTCAACATACTTCCAAGCAAACAATTAGCCTATCAATCCCCTCTGAAAATTCTATACCTAAGAGACTCATCTTACTCTCATTTACGGGTATTCGAGTGCTTATACTATCCTCTTTTTTCTTATACTAATATCAATAAACTTCAACCCCATTACGCTCCGTGTATGTTTTTGGGATATCCGTCAAACCACTGTGGTTACAAATGTTACGACTTATTCTCTAACAAAATAATCGTGAGTCGCCACTTAGTTTTTTATGAATCAGATTTTCCCTTTGTCAAAATGCATTGTTCCATGCCTCCTACCTATGAATTTGTTTATGATAGCATGCCCCCGTATTTGGTCCATCAATTGGCCTCTCAAACAAGCCTAAATAATTCCAGCAACTCGGGCCAAATACTGAGCCCAGTGACTGACAGCCCAACGGAGCCTCTCGCTAGCAGTCTACTACCAAGAGGCCCAATGTCTGGCAGCCCACTGGGTGATGGCCCAGCCTCAGGCAGTGGCAACCCAGCGGTCGCAAGCCCACTCCCTGGCAGTCCATTCCCCACACACTCGACCTCCGGACCCATCACACGTCAGCCCAATATCACTTCCCCTATCCAACCAACTCCAATTCCGGCCCAACGGCTAGTCAGTCGTAGTCAACATGGGATTTTCAAACCAAACAAAAAATACGATCTTCACATCCATGTTACCAAATCACCATTACCTCGTAATCATGTGTCTGCCCTTAATGACCCAAATTGGAAAATGGCTATGGATGATGAATATAATACTCTTATTAATAATATGACTTGGGATTTAGTGCCTCATCCTCCTGATGTTAATGTGATTCGGTCTATGTGGATTTTTAGTCATAAAGAAAAATCTGATGGTACATTTGAGAGGCATAAAGCCCATCTTGTAGGTGATGGCAAGACTAGACATGTTGGTGTGGACTGCGGTGAGACTTTAAGTCTGGTGGTCAAACCAACAACTATCTGCATGATACTAAGTTTGGCACTTTCGAAGGTATGGCCTCTACATCAGCTTGATGTGAAAAATACATTCCTGCATGAAGAACTCAACGAAATAGTGTACATGTATCAGCCCATGGGTATATAGACCCCCCCATGGGGTATATAGACCCCACTTATCCTAATCATGTATGCTTATACTTACTGAAAAAATCCTTGTATAGGCTCAAACAAGTTCCTCAGGCCTGGTACAAGAGGTTTGCAGATTATATTTCTAATATTGGGTTTTCTAACAGTAGGTCTGATCATTCTCTCTTCATATACTGTCAGGGTAATGATATAGCTTACATCCTTGTGTATGTGGATGATATTATCTTAACGGTTTCATCTGATGCTCTTCGTAAGTCTATCATGTCTCTTCTTAGTTCAGAATTTGCTATGAAATATCTAGGGTCATCGAATTACTTCTTGAGAATAACTGTAACACTTCATGTAGGTGGTTTATTTTTGTCTCAAAATAAGTATGCAGAAGAGATTGTTGAACGAGCTGACATGCCATCGTGTAAGTCGTCCTCCACTCCGGTTGATACTAAACCGAAGTTGAGTGCTACTTTCAGCACACCATATGTTGATCTTTCTTTTCTTCCGGCCTTGTTGTGATAGGGGGGAGTCACTCTTACGTTCTCTCTCTTGTTGGTAAGTATATATGTTATGGTATTATTGTCGTGCCTATCACATTACCGCATTCTTGCAGGCGCCCTGCAATAACTTACTTTCACGAGGCCTGACATATCTTATGATGTGCAATAGATTTGTCTATTCATGCATAACCCGATGGAGGATCACATGCATGCTCTCAAGCGCATTGTGCGCTATAATCAGGGCACTCTCGATCATGGCTTGCATCTATATTCGTCTTCGACAACCACTCTCATTTCTTACACAGATGTAGATTGAGGTGGATGTCCGATACCAGATGATTCACGTCTGGTTATTGTGTCTTTCTTGGTCAAAATTTGATATATTGGTCCTCCAAAACATATTGAGCTGGATATTCACTTTGTTCGCGAAAATGTTGCTCATGCACAAGTACGTGTCTTACCGTCACGCTATTAGATCACCGATATTTTTACAAAAGGTCTTTCGCTGGTTCTATTTGAAGACTTTCGGGACAGTCTCAGCATACGCTGACCTCCCGCTTCGAATGCGGGGGTGTGATTAAATTGATAGAATATTTAATCATAATTGTGATTTGTACATAGTATATTTTGTATATGATAGGTGTATATTTAGTCATTTAATACCTTAATTCTAGCCTAGGATGATGCTTGTATTATGGGTATATTTACTACTCCTTTGGAATGAAATAATCAATTAAGCTAGCTTTTGGGGTTGAGTTAGGCTCAAGATCCATTCTTTACAGATATCTCTCTCCCTCTTCTATTCTCTTTGTGTCCTATGATGTTATCAAGGGGCCGCCTTATATTTTCAACACAAAAAAGGCAATTCATTTACATCCATGTTGTGAAAACTTGAGCCATGATAATAACTGATCATGAAATTACTTACCTCTGGGACAAAATGTGAGGAATTATTCTTTGGTCAGAATAAGGCTTGAGTCTGAGCATGAAGTTATACTATATCTCAATTGGGACTTTTATGTGTTTGCAGGAGGACATTAACTAAGTAAAACCACTGGAAATGTTGGCGAGAGAATTTGCTGTGGTAAGGAACTAGAATAGAGTAATTCTCCATCTTGTTCTCCATCTCGACTGCATCAGATGAAGCAAGGAGATTAATTTTATATTCCTAATTTCCAAACAAAGGGCTAATTTATACTGTGAATGTGTTGAAAATTTGCCTTTGGAGGGGAGGTGCGTCCACCCATATTTAATGAATTAAACACTAGTGTTCCGCATGTTGGAGGCTTTGTCTCTTCGCACATGCATGATCTACGAAGTGAGTAGATGACCGTAGGGCCAAGTATCGTCAAATTTCGTTGAGAAATGAAAGAGATACTGGTCCACGGAGTAAGGTGTTTGAGGCATGGAAATATGGTGTGGGACAAATCTACCACATCGGTGGGAATAAGAAGAATTGCTCTTTATATAAGTCTTTAATGTGGTAAAGGGTTTGGGACCCCAAGGGGTATCTCATGTGTTTAAAGGAGGGATGACCTAGATGTGCTTACGTTCAAGGCTAAGCCCACACGCGCGCCGCCGCCGCTCGCCCATCCAGTCCGGTATCGGGTCACGGGTCGTGGGTCGACTTTCTGATATTATCCTTTTGGACCCTGTTTTTTGAGGCATTAATCAGCCATTACTTGGCTGATTAACTCCTCCATTATCAGCCCTTCTTCAATGGCCATGAACAACCCATAAACCACCCATTAATTTGCCTACTAATGGCCATTAACAACCCTCACTTATGGCTATTAACAGCCTTGTTTGTGGTTGTTGGGCAGCCCTCCTCCATGCTATTTATTGATACCTCCTTTGGCTCAATTCGTGACAGCAATATAGCGCACATACGTGACTGAAATTCAGCACAAAAGAGTGTGCAAAACAACCAGAAAATAGCACAAAACACATCTCAAAACAGTGAGCAAAACTGTGACGAAAAACAATGAGTTAAGACCCTCATATATACAAGATATACACTACAGAGACACACTATATACACAGAGACAAAACAGAAGAGAAGATAGAAACTCTTCATTCCTTTTCCATATCTTCAGCAAGTCGATTCATATTTGTTTTATTCGCCAGGCTCAACCTATTGGCTTTGTAGCGTTGAGATTAAAGTGTTGTTTTATTTTTGAGACTTTTGCCCGCTAACGTAAAATCATATATACGGGGCAATTTTGTCTTAAGGACAGAGGGCAATCTCTCGACTCAACACACAACGTTGTAACCATCCAGATTTAGTTGTTTCTTGATTTCAGGTTATCAAGATTCAAGACACAACAAGCTTGCGGCAGTTTTGAAGATTGGCCTATTTGTTCAACAAGATTCTATTTCTGAATATTGAATATTTGTTTATCCTTTCGAATATTTGTAATAGTTATTTACTTCCCGATACTGCTTTATAAAGTATAATAGAGTACCAATAGAATGTTCATATTTTATTTTTCGTTTGGCAGGAGTGATTGGTCTACAAGGATAAAGCACTTGTTATGGCAATAGTTGCAGTATTTCCTATATGCCTCTGCAATATAGGATCTGAATAAAAATATGCAAATAAATAATTGAGTAGAATCGGTTATATATATGGGTTTGATCCAAGTCTGAGGACAATTTTGTGTTGGAAATTAGCCTTTGGCGGGGAGATGCGTCCACCCATCTTTGATGAATTAAACACTTGTGTTCCGTATGTTGGAGACCTCGTCTCTTTACACATGCATGATCTACGAAGTGAGTAGATGACCGTAGGGCCAAGAATCTTCTAATTTCGTTGAGAAATGAAAGAGATATTGGTCCACGAAGTAAGGTGTTTGAGACATGGAAATGTGGTGTGGGACAAATCTACCACATCGGTGGGAATATGAAGAATTGCTCTCTATATAAGTCTCTAATTGGTAAAGGGTTTTGGACCCCAAGGGGTATCCCATGTGTTTAAAGGAGGGAAGACCTAGATGTGCTTGGGTTCAAGGCTAAGCCCACACGCGCGCCGCCGCCGCCCTCCCGTTCCGTCCGGTTCCGGTTCCGAGTTCCGAGTTCCGGGTCGTGGGTTGTGGGCTGTGGGCCTTTCTGATATTATCTTTTTGGACCAGAGAACTCTGCCAGATGTACAGTTTGATCCATGAAGTTTCAGATGTACAGTTTGGACCAGAATTCTTTCATATGTACAGTTTGGTCCTTGAAGTTTCAATATTTACAGTTTGGTCTCCAAAGTTTCTGGGAAGGTAACGGAAGGCAGAAGCCTACCGTTGGGACTGTTTTTTGAGGCATTAATCAGCCATTACTTGGCTGATTAACTCCTCCATTAACAGCCCATTACTTGGCGATTAGGCGACCTTTCAATGGCCATTAACAGCCATTACTTGGTTGTTTTAATGCCCTCCTAATGGCCATTAACATCCATGTTTTGGCAGTTAGACAGCCCCTTCTCCTCGCTATATATTGAGCTTCGTTTGGCTCAATTCAGAAGCAAGAAACGACCAGAAAACAGTCAGAAAACTGAACGAAAAACAGGCAAAAAACTGAACTAAAAACAGTGAAAACAAAGTGAGAAAAGCGTGATTTAAAATCAGTGAGCAAACCCACACATATACACAAGATATACACTACAGAGACACATTATATACACAGAGACAAAAGAGAAGAGTATTGAGAAACTCTTCCTTCCTATTCCATAGCTTCAGCAAGTCGAGTCATATTTGTTTTCTTCGCCAGGCTCAATCTATTGGCTTTGTAGTGTTGAGATTAAAGTGTTGTTTTATCTTGGGAGACTATTGCCCGCTAACGTAAAAGCATATATACGGGGCAATCTTGTCTTAAGGATAGAGGGCTATCCTCGACTCAACACACAACATTGTAACCATCCAGATTTAGTTGTTTCTTGATTTCAGGTTATCAAGATTCAAGGCACAACAAACTTGCGGCAGTTCTCAACATTGACTTTGCAAGGTGATCAAGATTCAAGACACAACATACATGTGACAGTTTTGAAGATTGACCATTTATTTATCCTTTCGAACATTTGTAACAGTTATTACTTTCCGTACTGCTCTATAAAGTACTATAGAAATACCAACATTTTGTGCATAATTTTGTTGACAATGAATAGCTGTGGTAAATCTTGTGTTGCTTGCCTCTTGCTTGCTCTTATAATTTTTTATTATTCCCTGTACTCGTTCATGGTTTGAGGCTGGACTGTGCCGAGTGTTAAAAGAGTTTAAATTTAGGAATATTTACTTGTCATAGTTATCTCTAAGATTAGAGGTATTTATTGAATAATAATAATTATTTAATTTATTTATATTTAGTAGCTACAGTAATTTTTTATTTTACATATCACAGTTATACTAAATACATAAAGTTATTCCATTGTATCAAACTTGTCTCTCACTCCTCTCTTCTTCCTCACCTTTCTCTCTTTTCCCTCAAATTTACCCACGCCGGGTGATTACACCCAATGTCTTTAAGTTAACCAATTAAATTCTATTAGAAATTTTTTAATAAAAAGAAAATGAAATCATACCGTAATGTTAGGAAAGCTAAGGATTGCCATCAACATTATGTCTCTTTTATTTCTTGTCGTTCTTCTTCCCCGGCTTAATTTCAAAAAATTTCTATTGGCATATATTAGGTTGATTAACTTCGCATTCCTATATTTACATGTGTTTGCAAGAATTATTATAAAACTAATTAAGGATCATATCTTCTTCATTAACAAGTGTAATTTCGTGAAAGTTAATTATTTGCACGAGTCTGTTGATATTTTGTGTGTATTTGGGATATATAAGATAAGTTTTTTTTTGTTAAGGTTAAAAATGTTTATACTACTGATGTTTTTATTTAATTTGTAATGGACAGTGATAGAGAAATGGCCTCTAGAGTTTGAAATGTGGTTAGTGGCATAGAAAGGACAGGAAGATATCGTCTATCTACTTAATTGATGTTAACATTAAGAGGATAAGTGAGAATAGCAAGATCTTTAAAAAATTTTATTATTAATTAAGATTATGTGCAAAAAATAATAGTTGACTATGATTAATTATTAATAATTATAATTAAATAAAGTGACAATTATCATTTGTTTATTAGAAGGGTGTGTGGGTAAGTTTTTTTCCTCTCTTTAGCCTCATTCTCCCTTTTATCATCCTCTCTCTCCACCGAAGCTCTAACCCTCAAATTAGAAAATTCTAATTTTCACTCTCTCTCTTATTTCTACCTTAATATTCACCATGTTGTTCTTTTTAGCATGTGCTAGCTAAAGGGTATCTGTGGTTGAATTCATTAAGCAAAAAATCAGAGCTTTCAAATTCACAGAACAAGAAGTTGAAGAACCACAAATTAAACGAGAACTTGATGTTGAAGAAGAAGAATACGAAAACGATGTCGTAGAAAAATAAACATTACATGAAGAAGACGAAGAAGAACCAGGTCCCGAAGACGAGAACCATAAAGCGCCGATGAGATTCGACACCGCCATCGTCGAGTCACCGGTGGAAATTCTTCCTCGGCGAGCAAATCTTTGAGGGATTGGATATGAGGCTTGTATTCATTTTTGAGGAGTGAAGACAATCTCAAATTGAACAAATACATTTGCTCGTCATTATGTTTCTTGTATCTCAGACCTGAGTATATTTAAGTGTATTTCATGACTTATTCTCCTTCCAGTATCTTGTATTCGTCATTTTTTTTAGTGTATATATAAGTTTAATGTATTTGGATGATTTATTTTTGGGCAAACTAGATATATTTGATTGTATATGTTATTTGAATGATCTATAACATATGTTTGTATATAGTTTTTTTGAGTAAATACAGTGTATCTGAAATTTTGTATTTAAAATTTTCTTGTTTGTATACAAATCTACCCGTCATTGTTTGATACACCCAAATACACTATATAGCAGTGAAATACAAGCCGATGACAACTCAAATACATTAAAATACAGTCGAATACATTCAACGTTTGTGACGTCCGGAGATGACCTTGCTGATCGGATCTCGAATACATTCAAATAAATGCCAAAACAAAAGGATACATCAATATATAAATGCACTGAAATCCGCAGCTCCTTCGTGTATTTGACTAAACTGGAATACAATCATTTTGAATACACGTGTATTCAAAAAAATCAATGTTGCATATATTCAAATACACAGTACATCAAATACACACTATATCAAATACACTCAAATACACGTGAATTGCCCTAAAGCATCTACGAATTGTAATATACAAACTTGTAGCTACATCACGTTAGAAGCTCCTAAAATATAGTCATTTGTGTAAGTTAGCCATTAAATTTATGTTAATTGGTCAATGACCGAAAAAGAATATGATATGGCCAGTGGTGTATAAAGCAAAATAAAATAAATTATTTGATTAATATTTCATTGGGATAGTTATCCATATATACAGTTCATGATGTGGCCAGTGGTGGATAAAACAAAATAAATAAATCGTTTTGACTAATATTTCATTGGGAGCTATCTTGCCATATCTAAAATGACTTCGAGCATCTAGGTTCACCACTGCTGCCTGCTCTTTCCTTCTTCGGCACTTTCCAGTTCACAACAGACCTGATCTTCACGTCTTTCATTACGAGTGTCCTAAAGTTCCTAGATTTTACCTCAAATAGGAGTCACCCTAGAACAAAACATACTCAAACTAATGTGATTTTTATGTCCCCATGATCATCTCTAATGATAGGGATACAGTTTTATCTCATGTATTTGACTAAGCAAGGTGAACAAAGTAAAATCTATAACTAGTATGTCGTTGATTGTAAGTTAGTCAGTGCCTCTAATCAGTGTAGGACGAATCTTTGTATCACCGAACAAACCTTATCTTATGCTATAATGCAAAATAGACCTCTCCATCAAGACTCGTAATTTAAATTCGTATGTAAATTTAATTGTGATCAAGCAACCAAATAATTAAGCGCAAGATAACGTAAGTAAACCAAGTTTCAACTAACAACAATCATGAATAATCTAAAATCCTAAAATAATACTAAGAAACTAGCCACTAATAATGTGGCGATTACACAATATATAATCGTTCAACTAAGAGAATCGAAGAATACTATCATAAATTGTGCAAATTGTTGCTCCACAATGATGTACGTCGTCGTTCTTGCGTTATATGCCTCTCCTAGGTCTGAATCTTTTCCCAAAAACATGTAGAATATATATATTTAGAGTGTTAAGATTTGAGCATGTATGCACATGGTGCGACGCACCAACACATTTTGGGAAGCTCTGCAGCTCAACACTAAAATAGTAATATTTCTCTCCTAGAACCTTGGAATTGGACGATTCTTGTTGTTACGATTTCGAAATTAAAATACGAATTTAATGGTTCAATCACAACACAATTTAGAGCTACTTGTCCTGATGCAAGGTCGCAATGTATTTTTGTAATATTCATTTTTCACTTATTTTCTTGCCTACTTGGCCCTCGGAGGCTTAGCTTGATCTAAATACTTGAAAATGACCTTTAATCAGACTACAAAGACATTCTTCATGCCTTTTTTTTTTGCATTAAATCATATCTTACACAAAATAAACACAGATATGAAGTATAAATTGATCGGAATATACTTAAACACAAGTAAAGAGTAACACATGTAAGGCATAAAGTATCTAAAAATATGTACTTGTAGATGTCGATCATAATCCATACTTAAATCTTTGTTTGTCCTTAAGCAATTATTATACTGTAACTTACAACTACCCATACTCCATCCTAAAATCTCCTAAAATCCATGACATCGGTTGCAACCAACAATTAGGCTATTAAACAAACCTTATCATATGAACACTTTCTGACCATCATGTAAGAAATTAAGTAAACACAAATATACGACAAGCAAAACTCAATGATTCGTTGTCGTATTACCCTCAATGATAACTACAAGTAGCAATAAATGGTGAGTCTAAAAGACTAGTAAAATCATCTACCCACCCCCTATGTTACCCAATGAATAAGTCTTCTAAAGTAGTATAGTTGATAAATAACATAAAGTAAGTATACAACAAGTGTAAAGTAATATATAAGTATGCAGCTGATTCACGTAATCCTAAGAATAGATACAAAGAGATCTAAATGTTAAAGGCAACTATCTATAGAGCATTTGTTACTTAACTGATATGTCCTACCCGTCTTCATGTGTTGGCCGCCTATTTGACTCGTCTTGTGGATTGCACCGACCATACATCTTATCGGGTCATCGCTCAATAATGTAGAGTCATTATCTACAGGTGGCATAATGCCCAAGCTATACAAGATGTGCAAGACCTCTATATCCTAACGTCTTGCTAAAAAAGGCAATACAATCCTAATAGGTGAAATAAATTATAATTGCTAAACAATTATTTAAATATTAGCAACTGCTATCAATCATTCTCAATATCATTTACTGCTAAAAGTATCTTTAAATAATGTAAATACATTATTTTAAGACCTTGTAGTCAATACTAAATACTTTAAACTAACTAATCTAACTCATGTTTTTACGCACACAAATTAGATTGTTTAAATACAACACACATCATAAATAACATATTTTTTTTTCCCAAAAACACTCAATCAAGAGCTAAATGACTGCTTATGTCGCGGTCAAACTTGATCTAAAGCCAAATCCTTAATTCTCTTGCATTTTCTTATTCATCAACTCTTAGTTTGTGTAAAATAAGCAATCGATATCAAATATACACATTATATTGAATTTCATATTTTTTGGATAGTCCAAAATCAAATAAAATAGAAGCTCAACTCAAAAGTCAACCCTCCGATCGACGGTCAAGAACTTGAAACAAATTTCATAATGAGATTACCCATAATCTAGGTCTCCAGGTGTATAATTTTCCAATCCTAGTTCATTTATCCATTTAATTGTTTAATTTTCCTTTTTAAACCTAGATCCAAATTATTAAATTAGACTATGAATATTCATGATTCAAATACTATTCAAATCACATATAATTTCATGATCGGTGTGAAAAATCACTATCTTGAGATATAAGTTAAATCTCTATTTTCCACCTTTATAGACCCTAAATCAGAGAGCACCTCACCTAAAAATGATGAAATAATCTATTGATTTGCGAAACCAACTTGTTATATACTATTCAATTTTTATAGTGTGATCACTACAGGTGTTGTGTGATTAAGAAACTTTACCTTTAGCTCTATCGCATAATTTATATTGCGATACTACTGAACAATTTGTAAAAACCCCACCATTGACCGTAATCACACATCATAGACCGTTATCACGAAGGTCATTTAGGTCATCCTTTACTTGACAAGCACGATCGCGATTAAGAAGAATAACCATCCTCCCTTTAGTGAAATTTTGATGACTGCGATCGCACATGTCATTGCACCAATAAAAATTTAAAACAACTGAAATGTAAAACTTGTTCCAAGCGTGTAGGTCATGAAAACAATAAATCTTGTATAATATTAATTACCAAACTAAGTAACCCCTCCCCTTTTTAGGTAGGATCACTCTAAGCTTGTTGCAAATGTATTCAACTTCAGGTCCTCCAAGAAATTTGATAAAAGCATTTGCTAGTCGTTTGTTTGATCAATAAAGTTGATTGGAATGCATACATAGTCGATCTTCTACCTAATAAAATGCAAATTCATCTCATTTCCATGAAAATATGAAGGACAGAGAAAGTAGAAATAAGAATTGATTTTAACTTCCTATCGTCCTTCTTCTCTGTTCTAGGTCCTTTCCTCACCGAGGATCATGAGTCAATAACTTCAGACATCTTAATTGCTTCCTCCGTTTCAATTTAAGTGTTATTTTTTTTTTGGTATGTCTTGAAAAGAGTGCCTCTTTTTATATTTAGTAAGTTTTCTAATTCAAAGGCAAGTTTCAGACCATAAGATTTTAAAAACCTACACATATTTAATTTAAGACCACAAGATCTCAAAAATCTCTTTTATTTTTTAAATTTTATGCTAAGTCAAAATAAGACATTTAAATTGAGACGGGGAAGTGTTACATATCGACATCATTTATTTAACTTTAGCACATCTTGAAATAAAGATTTCAACTAGATAAGCCCACATGTTGCAAGAGTCATAATTTTGACTTTTTGCGCTAACCTAGATTTGGTGATAATATATTTTTTTTAAACTTTTGCAAGATACAATATCTTTCTATTCACTTTTTCAAGATATTAGATTTTTTTTAATCATGACACAATATTAGGAGTAAAATGTCTATCGGATAAAAACCTGCCAAATTAACATTAATTTTTTTCTCAAAAGAGAAAAGTTTTCTACTAAAAAATAAAAAAGTGAAAGAGACTTGATAATTAACTCAATGGTGTTGCCTAATAGGAGTAATAATTAGTTGAAATGAAGATCATTGATAATACCAGGGTTCAAATCTCAATAGAGATAAAAAAAAATATTTTTTCTATCTACAAGTGAATGA
Source organism: Anisodus acutangulus (assembly GCA_029783415.1). Taxonomy (NCBI): domain Eukaryota; kingdom Viridiplantae; phylum Streptophyta; class Magnoliopsida; order Solanales; family Solanaceae; genus Anisodus; species Anisodus acutangulus. Next base: position 18,240,790 of record CM056505.1, read on the forward strand.
AGTTATGCGGTATATCTTGCGAAAGGATGCAAGTTTTTTCGGTAAACAATTGAGATGTGCTTAAATCAATTCCAGATCACTATTAACAAATAAAACAGACACAATAATTAGTGTTGATGATTATTAATTTTATTAGATTTCTTTGAAGAATTTTCAATGTTGCACACTAATTATAGTTATTATGCAATTTAATTTTTATAATTTTAAACTGAAATAAATATAAGGAGTGATTAATATGAATATTTACGTGATGCAAAATAAATAATGATTCGACAGTGATATCACCTCTTGAAGTCAAATTCTTCAAATCCAAATATAGGGGATTTGACGAAATCTTATGAAATTCAATGTTAATGGATGATAACAGTAAGCATTAATTAGCTAAATCGGTGCTGATAAATACATTTAAAAAAATTAAATAACAGACGTAAATATAATACTTATCATAGTAGATTAATAATTAAGTGTTATGAAATTTAAGTTTGCACAAGTTGGTTAAATAAAGGAGGAAAACGTGGTGGGCATCCCCTCAATTCTCCAAACTCCCCCAATTGCTTAAACTTGAAAAGTGGGTGAAGGAAGTTGACTCCACATTTCATTTCTATTGTGAGCTCAAAATGGAGACAGTTGATTCTACTCGAGCATTTGTCAAGAACGTCAAACGAGTGATTGTCAAGGTCTCTACTTTATCCAATTTCTAGAATAATTCTTGTCAGATTGGAATGTATAAAAGTTAGTAACCGCCTTGTTTTAGGCTAACAAAATTTCTCATTTAAAAATTAAGGTTGGGACTGCAGTTGTGACTCGGGCTGATGGAAGATTAGCACTTGGAAGATTAGGAGCGCTGTGTGAGCAGGTAACAGACAGTAATTTAAGTTTGTTAGTTTGCTACTAAAATTCTAAAGCTTTTAGTGCATACAGATTCAGGAGCTTAACTCTCAAGGGTATGAAGTTATTTTGGTGACTTCAGGTGCTGTTGGTGTTGGTCGTCAGCGCCTTAGATATAGAAAGTTACTCAACAGCAGGTTTTTGATGTGATATAGAAACTATACTATTTGAATACTCCAGTATTTAGTACTAACTAGAAATTCATCATATTTGCAGTTTTCTTGATCTTCAAAAGCCCCAAACTGAGCTCGATGGCAAGGCTTGTGCTGCTGTGGGCCAGAATGGCCTCATGGCTCTGTATGATTCATTGTTCACTCAGGTTTGACACACAGTTTTGTATCTGTTTATCATAACCGCAAAATTGTCCTCAGCTGAAAATGTTGTCTACTCACTTTTTATTCTTTATACAGTTGGATGTGACATCAGCTCAGCTTATGGTGACTGATAATGACTTTAGAGATCCAGATTTTAGGAGACAACTCAATGACACAGTTAGTTCGTTGCTGTCTCTAAAAGTTATACCTATATTTAATGAGAATGATGCTATCAGTACACGGAGAGCTCCTTATGAGGTGTGTCTCTCTGATTTTACATCCTCTTTCTCCTTTTTATTAGAGTTCCTCTCGTAAGTAGATAGTGTTGGAAATTTGCCTTTGGCGGGAGTTGCGACCGATCAACTTTAACGGCTTAAACACTAGTGTTACGTATGTTGGAGAATTCGGTTCTTCACACATGCATGATCTACTAAGTACGTAGATAACCGTAGGGCCAAGAATCGTCAAATTTCATTGAGAAATGAAAGAGATATTGGTCCACGAAGTGAGGTGTTTGAAGCATGGAAAGTGTGGTGTTGTGTTCAATTCTCCCTCATCGGTAGAGGAAGAAAGAATTGTTGTGTATATAAGACTCGAAATTGGTTTGGGGTTTGGGACTTCAGAATTTCGACGGTCAAAGCAGAAACGCCCAAGCACTCAATTCAACCATTTAATGGCTGTTATGGGGGCAGTTAAACAGCCCTCCCTCACCTATATAAACACCCCTTACACCATTGTTGAGCACTAAAAAATAACAGTTTATACAACTCACGAAAATACACAACCAAAACAGTTTTCTTCCTACAACTTCCAAGCATCATTTCGTTACTCAATATTCTTCACGGTAGCATTTGAGTTTCCTTTGCTCAAGTGTTCCATTGCTGTTTTATCTTGGGAGACAAATTGTCCAGGATGTATAAAGGATACATACGGGGCAATATTGTCTTAAGGACAGAGTGCCACACTCGACTCAGCAAAACCAGTTTCCATTTTTCCGTCTTCAACAAAATTGTAATTTCAGTTTTGTTGTTCTATTGTAATTTTCAGATTTCTAGATGAATTATTGAATCTTTGTTTATCCTTTCGAATACTTGTAATAGTTATATACTTTCCGTACTGCTTTATAAAGTACCATAGAGCAAAAATCTACCCAACAACTTAAGACAATATTTGTATAGTATTACTATTAGTGTTCGAAAGATGTCGGTCAAAAGTTGTGTCACCAAATCTGGATATGACAATGGTTTTCTGGTAGAAGAGAGTGATGATGATGAACGTGTTCATGGTGTCACCACTACCAAGACTGGTGGGAACAAGCGCTCACGAGAGCCTGAGGATGTCAACTGGGACAAGAGGAGAAGACTGAAGATGTTATTCTATCTTGCAAAGAAAAGCTTATATCATCCCGGACAAAAGATCCGAATAATGGTGAGAAGGAAATGGACACTCAGTCTGATGAAGTGACTGAAGTGAGCCAGAATCCGAAATTGGGATAAGTATTTTTCTTACTTGTCAAGAATAAAGATTAAATGATAAGTATTTTTCTTACTTGTCAAGAATTAAGATTAAATGATGTCTGATTAAAAATTGATTAAAGTAAGGAGGAATATGAAAATAATTTATATTCCTTACGCTTTAACAAATCAGAAGTTTAATCTCATCTTCTTTTCCGTTTAAAGATTGGATTTTGTAAACGACTTAAAAAAGATCCGTTCTTTTAAGTGTAATTATTAAAGTGTGTAAAGTATGTTCGCACATACGAGGGAGAAAGATCCATCGATCGTATAAACTGTTACCACACTTAAGTAAGCGCCAAGGATTATCTGGGCACCAATCATAACGGAAGAAGTCTAAAAGTTAATAACGTTGAGCCTGTCATATTATTTGGCAGAAGATCCTTCATAGGATGATATTGGACACTCAGTCATGTAAAGCCTCCGGGCGACTGGAGTGAGCCAAAATTCCTTTGATATGATGATATTGGACACTCAGTCATATAAAGCCTCCGGGCGACTGAAGTGGGGCCAGAATTCATTTCATAAGAAAAGTAATTGACACCTAGTAAGGTGGGCCAGAGTTTCCAGGTCTTAAACGATCTGAAGGCCTAAAGAAAGGCAGAAAAGAAATTGGACACTCAGTCTGCCAAAGCAACTGGAGTGGCCCAGAGTATCCAAATCACATATGATCTGGTTACGCCCTAACCACGGGCAAGAGGTTGTTCATGTGAAGCAACGCCACCTCTAAAATCAAAGGGGTTGGAGAGGTTGTCCTCAATAGGACTTTAGGGAATGAGATCACTCTAAGATGAGGTGATACATATCCCTAACTTGGTTTAAGGGACGCTGTTGGTCAAGCTGGTTTGAGACTAGTCCAACAGGTCTGTAATAACTAAGAATGGTACAGTACGTCTGTAGCCAAATGAATGATATATTTGTAATCCGTGCATCTATGCCATCATAGATTAAGACACGTTAAATAGCAAGTCATTCAAAAGCTAACGATGTTGAGATTGTTGCCTTCTGTTGACATAAACCCTCAAAATGTTAAATAGCAAGTCATTCAAAAGCTAACGATGTTGAGATTGTTGCCTTCTGTTGACATAAACCCTCAAAATGAATGTGAGGTAGGCGAAGAGGCAAAATCACCTTTCCAAATTCCGTTAAGGAAATAGCAAAAGAAGCACCGCTCCTCTAGAACTTAGTCATACCTACTTGGGTGATTTGAAGTTTATACAAAATAGAGGGGGGAGACAAGTACGTTGTGATCTTCACTGATGATGGTACAACGTATGAAATCCTTTGTTTGTTGAACATCAAAGATGAAGTTGTTGAAGCGGACAAGCGCTACAAAGCAGCCTATGGATTGCGAAATTCATAGCGAAAGAGGGGGAGAATGTGAAGCATCGTTCATTAAACGACTGTTCATTACTCACCTCAGTCCAACTGGCAAACTCGTATGCCCAAGTTATGTGGGGCAAGGCGATCCTTACCGCTAATGTGATTCTCAACAGAACTCCGCATAAGGATAAGGATAACCCTCCGTGTGAGACATGGAAATGATCTCACATACAAATGTTGTGATGTGAGGTGGTTTCGTACCTAAAGCTGTAGATTGCATATCCACAGGATCTGCAAATAACAGTAGTGTTGATTGCCTCTTGGCGTCAAAGAATGTTGAATTCTTTGGAGATAACTTTCCTTGAAAAAGGAAAAAGGAGCAATTGCTCAAGGTTAACAAGAACATGAGGGCCTGATTTGTCCGGAACTAGGCGCTCAGTATCTGCGGACTCGAAAGTTCTTTGGCTATCAGGAACTTAATATTCCAGATCTGCAGAACTTCGGGATTCTAGATGTTGAACCAAGACGGAGCAAAGAGAGGGGACAAAGACTTGTTCGATCCTTCTAGCTTGTATGGTTAAGAACGAACCATGGACAATTAACAAATAATTGTTATCTCCAAAAGCGCTGCTTTGGAAAGAAGCTAAAGAGAGAAATATATTCCATCATATAGAACCATACTTGCGTAATGGGTGATCTTCCTCCGGGAAAAGAACCTATGGGTTGTAAAAAAGCATACTCAAAAGTGAATACAAAGTAGATGGATCTGCGACGAGTTCAAAGCCTGGGCTACTTGTACATGTGCTCGCCTGGGAGTAGCTTAACCTCATGGGCCATTGCAGTCTTGCGTGGCATGAATGTTGAAACAACCTTCCCAATCGGAGAGTTGGAAGAAGTGAATCAGAGTTGGTTTTACGGGTTTGTTGGGCTTCTTCCGAACTTTCATCTTGGTCCCTGAAATGTTTACATTTTGGTCCCGAAAGTTTAAGATAAAGCGAAACAATGAATCGACCACGAAACATTGACTCACGAAGTTAGAAAGCCAACGGTTGGAGAACCAGCGATCGAAAGTAAAAGTCATATTGAAACAAAGTCTCGATATGAAAAATATGGGTATCACAGATGACATCTTAGGAATTGGATTTCTAAGACATCTAACGGACTGGTCGATAGTTGATAGTCTCGTTGAAGCCACCAATGGATATGAATCATAGAACTGATTGGAATCATGGTGCACCCATAGACAATGAACGATATGCACAGGTCATGTGTAGTTCAATGTATTGTACACACTACAACCGACCTGGTATCGTCCTACAAACAGATCAGTTGAACTAAGTTTCACTGATGATCTTAATACATGATCAATAGAAGGCGTTAAGTCGGATATGACGATATCTGAATTATTCGCTTATCTTCGGATTATAGTATTACGGATGTCGGCGGTTACGGGAGAACACAGTGATACAAACCGGACATCAGATATGGAGAACACCAAAGCCACAAGTAAATGTGTATGGTGGGTCTTGGAAAATCCTCTAAGCAAACTTGCATCGACCGATTCATGATGGTATTGGAGTTTATCGCTTTATACAAAGCATGACAGAAGTTGAGTAACTTCACGACTCATTAGAGGACGTCCCATATTGGGAGAAACCCGTGTCTTCAATAGTTATATACTGTGGCTAGCCGGTCGGCTTCAGGAAGGACACGGATGACGGCGTCTGGACATATCTGTCAGGATCCAGCCGGAGACATAAGCAAGTAGGCGATTGATCATCACGGGTGTTACTTCCTTATTTACTAACTAAGGGACTACCCGGTGATCAAGTGTTCTGCCTGTCTAGGGGAATGGGCTTAAAACCCAAAATATACGGACCAATACAGTGGTAACCCAACTTTACTAACTGGAGATCCCAGTAATTTGGTTCAATGGGAAAACTAAGCTGTAAAGGTTCAGTTGATCGCTTCAGTGGAAGCATGAGCACTTCAGATAGTGATTTCTGAAAAGAAACACCAAATCCAAAGCCGTTTTCGTGATAGACGTTAAGTGCTATCTGCAGTGTGGGTAGAGGTTAAGTTTTCAAAACCTGTAATGCTCCTCAACAGTTGAGGTTAGGTTTTCGGGAAACTTTTAATGGTTCCTAACACTTGTGAAGTGGGGTATAGCAGGATACCTTGTAGGAGATCACCTATTTAAGTGCGAGGACGGGCCGCCTCAAAATGAACGCACTTAAGAATCCAAGACGTTGTCCATGGCCAAAACGGACAAAACATTACGAAGAAGAGAGTAAGGGAATTTGTTGTGTTGGTACCATTGACTTGACTTACACTAAACACTGACGGTTCAAGACATCACGTTCACCGCGCAGTAAGTAAGTCCGATGGTATTCAACTATGGAAGGTTCAAAGCTGAAGCTACCTCTCCTTATGCAACATCGGTCATTGAAATATTCTTTGGAAATGGAAAAGGCACCATGTGAGTGCGCCAAAATCTCTTTCAAGAGGGGATTGTTGGAAATTTGCCTTTGGCGGGAGTTGCGACCGACCAACTTTAACGGCTTAAACGCTAGTGTTACATATGTTGGAGAATTCGGTTCTTCACACATGCATGATCTACTAAGTATGTAGATAACCGTAGGGCCAAAAATCGTCAAATTTCATTGAGAAATGAAAGAGATATTGGTCCACGAAGTGAGGTGTTTGAAGCATGGAAAGTGTGTTGTGTTCAATTCTCCCTCATCGGTAGAGGAAGAAAGAATTGTTGTGTATATAAGACTCGAAATTGGTTTGGGGTTTGGGACCCCAAGGGGTATCCTATGTGTTTAAAGGAGGGAGGACCTAGATGTGCTTCGGTTCGAGGAAAGACCACACGCGCGCCGCCCGCCCGTCCAGTCTGGTTCCGAGTTCCGAGTTCCGGGTTCCCGGGTCGCCGGCCGCGGGCTGTGGGCCTTCTGATATTATCTTTTTGGGCCAGAGAACTTTGCCAGAAGTACAGTTTGATCCCAGAAGTTTCAAATGTACAGTTTGGACCAGAATTCTTTCAGATGTACAGTTTGGTCCCTGAAGTTTCAAGATGTACAGTTTGGTCCCTGAAGTTTTCAGAAAATCATAATTTCGACGGTCAAGGCAGAAACGCCCAAGCACTCAATTCAGCCATTTATTTTGGCTGAATTACTCCTCCTATAATGGCCAAATCCGTTGGTCTTTCACCATTTATTTTGGTGGCTTTACTACCTCCATAATGGCCATTATTTGGCCAATAATGGCTGTTATGGGGGCAGTTAAACAGCCCTCCCTTACCTATATAAACACCCCCTTACACCATTGTTGAGCACTAAAAAATAACAGTTTATACAACTCACGAAAATAAACAACCAAAACAGTTTTCTTCCTACAACTTCCAAGCATCATTTCGTTACTCAATATTCTTCACGGTAGCATTTGAGTTTCCTTTTCTCAAGTGTTCCATTGCTGTTTTATCTTGGGAGACAAATTGTCCAGGACGTATAAATGATACATACGGGGCAATATTATCTTAAGGACAGAGTGCCACACTCAACTCAGCAAAATCAGTTTCCATTTTTCCGTCTTCAACAAAATTGTAATTTCAGTTTTGTGGTTCTATTGTAATTTTCAGATTTCTAGATGAATTATTGAATCTTTGTTTATCCTTTCGAATACTTGTAATAGTTATATACTTTCCGTACTGCTTTATAAAGTACCATAGAGCAAAAATCTACCCAACAGATAGATCACAATGTTTCTTGCTGTAGGGCTGACCAGTTGCATACATGTGCAATCCCCTAAGTAATGTTCATGGATCTGTTTCAAATATTAACTTCATTATGCTTTGTTATTAACTTATCAAAATAAAGAGCTCACTTTGTTGATATGACATATACATTTATGCTATCTGATTTAGGCCTTCTACTCATCAGTTCTCCGTATCTATTCTCAATGTTGTTTCCTGGGATTGGGGGGGGGGGGGAATGGATTGAGATTGTGCATGTGGCTGTGCACGTCATTTAAAATTGGTTCCTACCACTTTGGCGCCAAATTTCATCTTTGCTTTGATGAGGTTTGGTTTGTTTGAATCCTGGTGTTGTCTTAAGCTGTAATATGATTTTGAGTTCCAGCAAGTTTTCTAGTAATAATAGTTTTAAGTTTCTTCATTCTTTGAGCTCACGGCTTTATCGTAATAAGGAACATCCTTGCAGGATTCTTCTGGAATATTTTGGGATAATGACAGTTTGGCAGCTCTACTAGCTTTGGAATTAAAAGCTGATCTTCTAGTTCTGTTGAGTGATGTAGATGGCCTTTACAGTGGCCCTCCCCGTGATCCAGATTCAAAGTTAATTCACACATACATTAAGGAGAGACATGAGAGTGTGATTACTTTTGGAGACAAGTCTAGGGTGGGAAGAGGGGGTATGACTGCCAAAGTAAAAGCTGCTATGTATGCTTCTTATGCTGGCATCCCTGTTGTCATAACCAGGTATGATACTAGTATTTACGTAATTCTAAATCTTAATTTTTATGTGCATCAGTTGTACACTTGTTCATTTAAAATGTTCAAGTGTTGTCTTCTTAGATGAGTGAATAAAATTTGTGATCCTTCTTGTCTATGGGCTTTGCCCTCTTTTTGTCAATAAACCAATGTAACTGTCCGAAGAGAAGCATTTAGGGTGGTTGAAACAGTGCAGCAAAAGAGTGAATCAAAGTTGAATTTATAGCTCAGTTGAGGATGTACAAGAAAATGTGAGGTATCTGAATCTGATTGGAGCTGAAAGGGAAAATGCTGTCATTGAGTCTGCATCGAAATTGACTTTATAGCTTGCATTAGGGGCAGAAGAATCTGAGGTATTTTACTGGAGCTGAAAGTGAAAAACATGTCATTGTACTATGATCAAACATGATATTGATCTACCGAAAACACAAATAGGTACACAAGAAAAAAAGAAAAAAGTAAAAGAAACAAATTAAAAAAGAAGCAGAAGCAAGAAAGAACATCAGGTAAACTGATTTCTGCATTGCAAATCTTGTGTAATGAAGAATGCATTTCGAGAAGTATGAACATTTAACAAAATACTTTTTTTTAATCTTTGGGTAAACTGCGTGGGGCAAACTAATTGAGTGGGTTGAGGCAGTTAACTTTAATGTGAACCAGCTTCCACAAAATTTGGCTTCTGGTTGTTGTTGCTTAATTAAGAGTGGACGCTCTTCCGCAACGAAAGTATGTCAACAATTGGGAAGTTTGAGCTCTTTATGATGCCATTATATCTGTAAAAATACATCAAGTGGCTGATCTTATATGCCTGTGCAAAATTGATTTGAGTTTCAGGCTAAGCAGTTCATTATTGAAAAGTTAATAATGGGTATGGACCTCCAATAAATCTGTCGCATACGAGACTATTGTATTCTGTTGTTTAATAATACCATGCCACTTGTGACCAATGTACACAGATGTGAGAACGACAAAAGTAATGGTTATCTAATTATGCATGGTTAAGGACCTAGAGAGAGTATATATCTGGGTGTATCAATCTACTACACCTCAAACTAGCTGTAGTCGACTATATGAATCTGCTGAAACCTTCTGCGCAGTTGGCCCCATTTCGATCCAAACACTAAATAATTTCTCTTTAACACAAAATTAGGGGCTCTCTAAACTTAGAGGCTCTCTTCTCACACTTCACCTACAACAACAACATACCCAGTGAAATACCACAACGTGGGGTCTGAGGAGGGTAGAGTGTACGCATACCTTACCTCTACCTTGGTAGGTAGAGCGGTTGTTTTCGAAAGACTCTCGGCTCAAGACATAGCATAAGCACAAGCAAAACAAGAGAACCGGTCAACCCCGGACAGGAAAATTTAAAGCAGTATGAAAATGATAACAAAAGCGAATAAACCATGATATAACATTCTGAAAAAATTGCAGTAACTAACGCAGATAAATAAGATAAACAAAGTACACTAAAGAACACATAGCAACAGAAATCATACGACAGGGGACTATAAAGCAATACTGCGCCTAGTATGATAGGCTAGGCAGACCTACAATAATAACACTACAACTACCGGTATGTAAATGTAAGTAGGACTACGCTCAATTACCTACTACCCTTCTACCCTAATCCGTGTCCTCTACAACCCCTATCTAAGGTCATGTCCTTAGTAAGTTGCACCTGCGCCATATCCCGTCTAATCACCTCTCCCCAATACTTTTTCGACCTACCTCTACCCCTCCTGAACCCGTCCATAGCCAACCTCTCACCCCTCCGCACTAGGGCATTTGTGTCTCTCCTCTGCACATGCCCGAACCACCTCAATCTCGCTTCCCGCATCTTATCTTCCACCGAGGCCACTCCCACTCTGTTCCGGATATCATCATTTCTAATTCTATACCTCCTTGAATGCTCACACATCCATCTCAGCATCCTCATCTCCGCAACTTTTATCTTTTGGATGTGCGAAGTCTTAACTGGCTAACACTCTGCCCCATACAACATAGCCGGTCTAAGCACCACCTTATAGAACTTGCCTTTAAGTTTTGGTGGCACTTTTTTATCGCACAAGACTCCAGATGCGAGCCTCCATTTCATCCACCCTGCACCAATACGATGTGTGACATCGTCATCAACCTCTCAGTTCCCTTGAATAATAGACCCGAGGTACTTGAAGTTTTCTTTCTTTGGAATGACCTGAGTACCAAGCCTCACCTCCACGCCTGTTTCATGGTCGCTCCCGTTACTGAACTTGCACTCCAAATATTCTGTCTTGGTCCTACTCAGCCTTAACCCTTTAGACTCTAGAGTCTGTCTTCAAACTTCCAGCTTAGCGTTCACTCCGCTGTGAGTCTCATTAATCAGGACTATATTGTCTGTGAATAACATACACCACGGAACCTCCCCTTGGATTTGTCGCGTTAGTTCATCCATCACCAATGAAAATAAGAATGGGCTAAGAGCTGTCCCTGGTGCAGCCCCATCATCACCGGAAAGTGCTCCGAGTCTCCTCCTACTGTCCGTACCCTGGTCTTGGCTCCATCATACATATCCTTGATCGCCTTAGTGTACGCCACATGTATACCTCTAACCTCCAAACATCTCTATAGAACCTCTCTAGGGACTTTGTCGTATGTCTTCTCGAGGTCGATGAAAACCATATGTAAGTCTCTCTTACTCTCCTTATACTGCTCCACCAACCTCCTAATAAGATGAATGACTTCTGTAGTCTTAACGCCCCGACATGAATCCAAACTGATTATCGGAAATAGACACGCCTCTTCTCACCCTCATCTCCACGACCCTTTCCCAAACTTTCATAGTGTGGCTTAACAGCTTGATACCTTTATAGTTGTTGCAACTCTGGATGCCATCTTTGTTCTTTTATAAAGGAATCATTGTACTACACTTCCATTCTTTGGACATTTTCGCCGTCTTAAAAATGACATTAAACAACTCAGTCAGCCACTTCAAACCTACCCTGTCTGTGCTCTTCCAAAATTCAACTGGGATCTCATCAGATCCGGTCGCTCATCCCCTGCGCATCCTGCGAACAACACCCTTAACCTCATCAACCTTAATGTTTCTACAATAGTCAAAGTCCCGGTACCTTTTGGATTGCTCCAGATCTTCTAGCACAATGTCTTTATCTCCTTTTTCGTTCAAGAGTTTATGAAAGTAAGACTGCTACCTCCGTCTAATATGCGCATCCTCCACCAGTACTTTGTCGTCCTCGTCCTTGATGTACCTCACGTGATCCAAGTCATTGGCCCTCCTCTCCCTCACCTTGGCTAGTTTGTACAACTTCTTATCCCCGCCTTTCTCCTCTAATTCCATATACAAGCATTCAAAAGCCGCCGTTTTCTCCACCGTAACTGCTAGGTTTGCCTCCTTCCTCGCCATCTTATACAATTCCCTATTCGTCCACTTCTCCACCTCATTCTTGCTTTCTACCAATTTCTACCAACCTCTCCCCCATCTCCTTTGCACTAGCCATGGTCAAAGTCCCCCATTTGATTCTTAGCCTGTCATTCACAATTTTCCTCTTCTTCTCCATTTTGATCTCCAAATTCATCACCAAAAGCTTATGTCGGGTTGTGAGATACTCACTCGGAATAACCTTGCAATCTTTACAAAGACCGTTGTCAACCTTCCTAAGGAGCAAAAAGCCTATCTGAGTCATAGCCACTTAGCTACGGAAAGTCACCAAGTGCTCCTCCTTCTTCATGAACCTCGAATTAGCTATCACCATCTCAAAAGTTTTAGCGAACTCCAAGAGTGAGACGCCTCCCCGTTCCTGTCCCCGAGGCCAAAGCCTCCATGCACGTCGTCATAACCTCCGGAACTGACCCGATATGTCCATTGAAATTCCCTCCTACAAATAACTTTTCAGTGGGTGGTATATCTCCCACCACCTCGTTCAAATCCTCCCAAAAGTGCCTCTTTTCTTCCTCGTCCAAGCTCGCCTGCGGCGCGTAAGCACTAATAATGTTCATAGTGAACCCTCCAACTACCAACTTAATCTCCATCATCCGATCATTAACCCTCCTAACCACTACCACCTGATCCCTTAGCTCGCTATTTACCAATATGCCTACCCCATTCCTATACCTCGACCTGCCCGAGAATCATAACTTATACCCGTCCACATCCTTAGCCTTAGGTCCTACTCATTTGGTCTCCTGGACGCATGCTATATTAATTCTCCTCTTCTTAAGAATCTTAACTAGCTCTATGGACTTCCCCGTTAAATTCTCAATGTTCCAAGACCCAATTCTCAGCCTAGCATCTCCTTTACCTCACTTACCCCCTAACCCTCGCCCCCGTCCCCGACGGAGAACATGACCCTAGTCTACCATCAGTCAACAAAGCCACTAAAGCGGATATAAACTAATAGGCTAATCAAAGGTTTACACCTAAAACAGGAATGCCAATAATGATATAACTAAAGGCAGGAAGAGTTAATGCAAGAACGTAATATTCTAAGGGCAGGAATCAATATATTATGAAACAAATTCGACAGCCAAGCAAAGATAAATTAGCAACAAGAATGAAGGCCAGAGAGATAGATCCCGGATTTTTGGCGGAGGACCGGAGAGATAGAGCCCAGGTGCATGTCGTGACAAATATGTTCTTGACGGTCGTGTTCCGGCAGTTGATGCTTTGGATATATATGTGCTAGTACCTGCAAAAGCAATGCAAAGGAAAACAAAAGGGAAAAGGGAAGACATATAGGGAGCAGGGTCACCGGAGAACCGCCGAAAAATTAGTAAAAAGTTACCTCTATCGATCTGTACTGATCTAGCGAATCGCATGCAAGTCCGAAAAGGATTGCTGATTCTTAGAGAGCGAAACGAATTGTTTCCGGATCTGGAGAATTGGACGATTGAGATCCGATTTCGACGACACTCCTTATAAAATGAGTTACAGGAAAAAGATAATCCTACAAGGGGCCTGAAGCAGTGAAAGCTCGACGCGAGCAGTGGTTTTCACAAGGTTGAAACATACTTATTAGGCTAAATTAGCACTCTTCTCTGAGATCTGCAAACAAGCGAGATGGAAAACTAGGGTAGACCTACAACCCGTGTTTTGAGAAAACACTGATCTACGATGGGCGTACCTTTGTTTGTTGAGCTTAACCTAGTCAGACCAAAATAGAGTATAACCAAAACAATAAATCAGGGCACATAGTGAATATTTTCAATTGTTGTAGGAAAAGAGCTTCTGTTATGTACTTATGTTTGATAGCACTTTGTAAAGTTGCTTATTCTAATGCATTTTAAGCATTGATAATCCTAAAGTTGTAATTCAATGGTTGGAAAAGTTGAAAGATCTCTTTTCATCATCCAGCAACAGATCTTTGAACACATTGAACTTTACCCTGGAAAATATGAAGTCGCTGTCGAATATTTATATTACCTAGCTTAGCTAGAAAGCATAACTATTTTATGAAGAGCTTTTCCAAGATGTGACTCAGTCGATGAAGCTGTGATAAATATCATAGGAGACCATGATCTGAAATCCAGCAGAGGCTAAGTGCACAAAGTTACCTTACCCTGTAAGTATGTAAATACCTAGTGAAATAGTCAAGGTGCATGCAAGCTGGTCCAAAACACCATTATTATTTTAAAAGAAAAGGGGTACTAGCAGTACAAGATGGTGTTAGGTTGAAAAAGAATGCAACCAATTAATGCTGAAAAAGAACGCAAATCACTACATGAGGAGAGCGTATTATATGCAGCGAAACATTTTTTTTTAAACCGTGGTGTCCGGGCAAGCTTGGGCACACCTTAGTCACCAGTTCCACGAGGTACCTGCTACCTCCACCATCATAGGTACGGGTAACTCTATCCATTAAACAGATGGGAAGAAATCACCTAGTAATGTTGCCTCTGCTTAGATTTGAACTTGGGACCTCATGGTTCTCAATCCACTTCATTGACCACTAGGCCACACCCTTAGGTGCTGTAGTGAAGCATTGTTCTTCAGCCGTTCAGTGTGAAAGCTGATTTCTCAAAGTTTCTTGCTCCCTTTACCTAAAATAGCTGCTGATTTTCTCTCTGTGACTGCACGTTCACGGGGATAAAGTGGCTATGCTGTCGATAACATCATTAAAGTGCTACATGGGGAACGTATCGGCACCCTCTTTCATCGTGATGCGAGTAAATGGGCCTCATTTGGAGAGATTGGTGCTCGTGAGATGGCAGTTGCTGCAAGGGAATGTTCCAGGAGGCTTCAGGTATATCTAGAGAGGCATCTGGCTGTAACATTTTTGTAAGATGCATGGATGTGACTATATATTCTTTGTTCACCTCCAGGCACTTTCTTCCCAAGAGAGGAGTAAAATACTGCGGGATATAGCTGATGCATTGGAAGCAAATGAAAAGGCAATCCTCGCTGAGAATGAAGCTGATGTGGTTGCTGCTCAACAGGCTGGATATGAGAAGTCTTTGATATCTCGGCTGTCATTAAAGCCAGGAAAAGTAAGAGGCTTGTTCACTTATGCAACTTAGTCTGAATGATTGTGTACCTTTTAGTATTCCTGCTGATATTGCTACTTCTGTGTTATAGATTTCTAATCTTGCAAACTCAGTTCGTGTGCTTGCTAACATGGATGAGCCTCTTGGTCGCATTTTAAAAAGAACGGAGGTGAGTAAATCAGATCAAAATATATGTTTTACAGGTAGTTTTTATTGACATGAGGAGCAGACAGCTTGTGAAGGAACCTTTTGAAGTACCTCTTGAGAAAAAACCTTCTGCACTATCAGACTATTTAGTTGGTACTATACTATGTCCACTGACAATTACATTTGAATGGTAAAGCCAAAGCTATTTTGTGGTCGTTTTGTTCTTGAGTCATGGAATTAACTGGGCTGACTTGATGGAAGATTGAAGCAACGGAGATGTTGATTTGTAACAAACAAAGTTCATTGATCAATGTTCAATTATTAGCCTTCAATTTCAGAGTGGGATATTAATTTGATATCTGGAATATTATCATCTTGTCCAGGTTGCTGATGGATTCATCTTGGAGAAATCATCATCTCCATTAGGCGTTCTATTGATTATTTTTGAGTCACGACCCGATGCACTTGCACAGGTACGGGATGTTCTGCTGCATGCCTTTTACATTCTCCGCTTTCCAATATAAATTAGCTGGGTTCTCTTTTTAGTAGTTATTCAAAACTTTTTTGTTACTAATAGTGGGTATAATGATGACCGACATGTCTCTATATGTAGACTTATGGAATTCTCTGCATGCTTGAATTGCCCATCCTTGGATTATACTTTTACAGTTCACAACTGTTTTTGGCATGACTAGATAGCTTCTCTAGCAGTCCGAAGTGGGAATGGCCTCTTGTTGAAAGGAGGAAAGGAGGCCAAAAGATCAAACGCCATCTTACACAAGGTTTAACTGATAGTTTTATGTTCTCATACACTCTTTACTGGATGTTTACGTTCCCTTCATTTCATGCCAACTTTGTCACCTTTTTTTGGTGTCAGGTGATTACCTCAGCCATTCCTGTAACTGTAGGTGAAAGACTTATTGGACTAGTGACTTCTAGAGAAGAGATCCCTGAATTGCTTAAGGTGCCTGCCGAGTATTTTATAAGAGAAACTTATATTCTCTCTCTGTTTTGTTTTAAGAAATCATGACCTACATTAGACATGAGTTCAGTTCTTAGTTTTTTTTCCTGCATTGCAGCATGACGATGTGATTGATCTTGTCATCCCAAGAGGTAGCAATAAACTTGGTTCTCAAATTAAGGCAACAACAAAAATTCCTGTTCTTGGCCATGCTGGTAATTATGTGTTACTTGAATGTCAATTACTTGTACATGCTATATGCACTCTCTGCTGTAATATCAAGGATTCTATTACGGTGATGGTAAAGTTACTATTTTTACTTCCAGATGGAATTTGCCATGTTTATGTTGACAAGTCTGCTGACATGGATATGGCAAAGCGCATTGTTGTGGATGCAAAAACAGATTATCCTGCAGCCTGTAATGCAATGGTAATTTGTTTACTTTTTCATAAAGCAATCTAGTGTTTAACTAAAGTAGTCTATTGCTTTTTGTTTTTGGTGATAAATTGTTTCATTGCTTTCCCTGATAGGAAACACTTCTTGTGCATAAAGATTTGGCACAAAATGGAGGTCTTAATGACCTGATTGTGGAACTTCAAACAAAAGGTAAGGCTTCTTTTGCACACTCCTATAATTCAACTTCTATATGAATACTGTGGGGTCTTGACTTGGAAGTAGGGAAAAAAGGATTTGAGGGTAATTCTGATGGCAAAATCTGCTTCGTAATGATTAATTTCTTAATGTCAGTTTAGCTTTGAGTTGCATCACCCACAAAAATACCCTTGTTATTAAGTCTCATCTATAATGAACAGGATACACAATCTACATTATGTTTAAAAAAGATATGTTATATGTTCTGTTCTTTGGGTATCACATGTTTCGGCATTCTTCAAATTTTCTAGATCTCCTTTGTTGTTTCAAACTTGATTTTATGATAATAACAAGTAAATTAAATATTATGTGGTCCTTCTCAGTTGTCAAAATCCACGAGTTACTTAACACCTAATTAGCTTATATGTTTTGATTGCTCTATGATCACCTCACGCTTCATCCCTTGTATGTTTTGACATGTTCTCCATCTTTGTAATTCTCTTCATAGTATGATCCCTCTTTGTATTTAGATTCAAGCTTGTACTTAGGATACCCCTACTTTTTTTTAAAAAAATAAATTAAATTTTAGCCCGGTGGGCTGATTTTATATAATTAGGATACCCTTACACTATCCACCTTGTATGTGCAACCTCTGCCATCTCATGATTGCTGCAGGACTTAACAGGTTTATGATTATCATTTATTTGCCTATAGCTTGCTTTACTATAGTATTGAAGTTACTAATTTTATTAGTGTTTCTATTTATTGCTTCTAATTATCATTATGACTTGCTGGAGTCTTCCACACTTTCATCTAAATTGAGATTAAAAGTGGTTAACAATATTTTGATTACTCATGAACATGTTCAAAATGTTTTGTGGATAGCTAATTAATGTAGCAAATACTAGCTGCATACAAGGCACTATTATAAGCCTTAATTTTTCGCACAGTTAAGCGTACTTTTTTTTGTTTGAGATGGAAGTGTACTAACCATTCTATCCTAACAGTTTCAAAATGTGGTAAATGCTGATTATCCACAACCTTTACTTTTAATGAGAAAAGTGATGCTGACTATCCTCAACTTGTTTGTCCTTGAAAGAACAATTTAATTAGATTCAAGATGTGTTAACCGATGTTTGCCTCTGTGGCAGGGGTTTCTTTATATGGTGGACCCAAAGCAAGCTCCCTGCTCCAGATTCCAGAGGCACGTACATTTCATCACGAATATAGTTCACTTGCTTGCACTGTGGAAGTGGTTGAAGATGTATATGCTGCGATAGATCATATACATCAGCATGGAAGGCATGTTATGTTTGCCTATCTTTTTCTTACAAAGCTACATTATGATTTTCTTTTAAAATTACTTCATATCGTAGCTCCAGTTCCCTGCAAACTTTTGCAATCCTTATTTTGTTATACCCAACTCATTGGCAGTGCTCACTCTGAGAGCATCATTACCGAAGACCAGGAAGTTGCTGAAGTTTTTTTACGTCAGGTTGACAGGTATATTTACTGTACTACTTTATCTTATCATCCTTTACCACAACCCATGAGTAGTTTCTTCAATCTGATATATTAATACCTCAGGCATTTTATTAGTTTCCAATAATAAATCTCGCTCTTTATTGTTATTCATTTAATGGGGGAAATACAAATACTAATATCATATCCACTTAAATACGCTTGATCTTCACTTTTCAGTGCTGCTGTATTTCATAATGCAAGCACAAGATTTAGTGATGGGTTCCGCTTTGGACTTGGTGCAGAGGTATAGAATCTATCTGTGATTAGAAGTTACCTTTTATTGGTATTGTAGTTTCATATTTCTATGTATCTTGCTTGCTTTTGGGTGAATAGGTGGGCATTAGTACTGGTCGTATTCATGCCCGTGGTCCAGTTGGAGTTGAAGGATTGCTTACAACAAAATGGTATGTGTGCTATCAACTCTCTTTTGATTTCAATCCCTTTTCTACATCTTTCTGGCTTTAAGTCCTATCTGGAAAGCTACCACTCTTGAGAGATTGCCTTCTGAAACAACGAAATTGAGTCTTCTCAATTCTCTCTGGCAATTTATGCATCCCTTATGATAAAAGAGAAAACAGAAGTAAAGAAGATGATGTTTTCATTTTAATCTCCTTATGTCGAAAATGAAGTCGATCTCAACATGACCTAGATCCTGTTTCTTTCCTATAAGACACGTCCTTCAGCTTTATTGCATTTGCTACAACTTCTTGATGATATTTTCGTCTGTCTGCATCATGAACTTGGTTATTACTTCATTACAGGATCACACGTGACTGAACTGCCCACACTTTAGTTTTTTTCTTGACCAAACCAGTCTTTTAGACCTAGTGCAGCTAGATCTCAGTGCATATCCAGCCTGCACTCATTTGCCCGATTGTTTTCCAAGGATGTGGTAGGCGGGCCAAAGGACATACATCACAAATTCCTTAGCTAGTCCATATCGTTTAAGTAAATAAGTCCAATAAGAGGTTTAAGTTCTTGAGCATGGCTGTTGAGTGAAGTCAAAGAATTATATTATATTTCTCTCGATTACAAAAGTTCTATATTTCTCCTTATACATTGAATTGGCAGTGAAGCAACCCTGAACATTGTGTTTTTGTTAGGTTGGGTATGACATTTTAAAGGGTATATATATTACAGTTCAAAATAGTCTAGGTGGGGTGGGGTGGGGTGGGGGGAGGGGGGGGGTTATAACTGATTCTTATAGAGGGCATTTGCGGCTTATCCAGCTTGAAAGGATCTTTTGCCTCTTTAGGAATCATAAAAAAAGAAGAGAAGACAGGATAGTAGCTGATTTAGCAAGGAAACCAGCAACCTGATTTGCTTCTCTGTAACAATGGGAGTAATGCACATTAGCATTGCATATTGTTTGAATAGTATCTTATGATTCTTTTGAGCTTCAAGTTGTTGGTACCTCTGTCTTCAAGCTTTTACAAATCAAGATAGAGTCCATTTCAAGAATGAACTGTGAGTAACCTTGAGTTATACCCCATTTATCACCAAAGTTGACTGCTAATGCTTCTGCAATGTTATTGCTTTCACATTTGACAGGGAAGGAGAAAGCAGTTACAAAATCTCTATTCTCATCCCTAATCACTCCTCCAATACCTGCTTTTCCACTTCCATTAATGTAGCTACCATCTGTATTGACTTTCAACCATCCTTGATTGGGCTTCTGCCAAGTTACCCCCTTGCATATTTGAACTGGTAGCATTTAGTCCACCTCTTCACAAATATAGTTTCAAGGTTTGCTCATGTCCACTTTAGGGAATTTGCTTGCCTTAGCAGTTCTGAGAGCCCAACTGATTTGGTATTGAAGGGAACTGCTTTTTGAAGCATGTTCCTAGGAAATGTAGAATCCTCCCTGCAGTGTCCCTCCGTCCAACATTATACTAAGATTCTAGAATGATTATTGAGGATTTCCTGTCGACTACCCACCCTTCGATTCCTGAGATAATTTTTGTATCCAACTGTATAAAGGCGGGCACCGATCTATGAATAGGAGACGTCCATAGCTATTGAAGTTTTGGTAGACTATAAATATATGCTTGTACCTTCCCCCAATGTCTGTAGAGATCCCCTTTGCCCAGCGAAGCTTGAAGGAGAGACTCGCAACCCATCTCTGATTTCCTTCGTCAATCTTCAATCTGCTTGTATAACACCTACTTCTCTGTTAGAAGAAACTATTTTTGGAGCTATTACTAATATGTAATAACTCAAAAGATTCATCAGCCAAAAAGAATCTGTGCTCGATCAGATTCAGGTGTGAGAAGGTTATCAGAAAGAGATGCCGGAAATAGACATTGGAAGATTTTGGTTTAGGCACATTTCCCAAGAGAGAACTTGAAAACTATCCTTTCGATCTTTTGTAATTAGATGAAAACATATCCTTCTTATGCAAACATGTTTTACTTTCATTCACAAGCTATCTTGCAATTTCCAAAATTTAGTCATTTGGCAAATTCGAAGTAAAATCCTCAATTCACAAAATAGCTTACTTTATGCATATAATTATGATTAGACCTGTCCAACGGGTCGGGGTCCCGCCCGGCCCAACGCGAAGAAATCAGGGTCCGGCCAGGGTCAGAATATTTTACCCGTCTGACCCTGCCCGACCGCCGACTCGACCTCGACCCGCGTATTTTTAAATATAATTTATATTGTTTTTCCTTCATTAATATTTATTTTGTACGTATATATATATTTGCCATTAATATTTAAGTGATATAATGCATGTTTTTATAATATATGTATTGCTCTAATTTACATTGAGCTCGACATAAAATAAGATAAAAACGGTAGCTGATTATTAATAATATGTTTATATTATTAGTCGTTCTGTTAATATCACGGAAGCATAATGTAGGGAGAAAGTAGTTTCGAGACGGGGCCGGCCAAAGGCTGTTTGACGTACGAAAACGTACGTTTTCCCAATCAATTTGTGTTTTCCCCCAAATCGATTTCTTATTTTTCTTTTTCTTTAGTAAATATCTCACGATACACAATAGATTTCAACGTCAAAATTTCATGGTAGTGTAGGTGTGAATGTCAATTTCAGTTTTGGAAATTCAATTTTTAAAAATAAATTCCTCGACCCAACTCGGCCCGGCCCGACAAATCCCGTCCCCCTTCCAACGGGTCAGTGCCGACCCATGACCCGTAGGGTCAGGGCCAGGGTCGGAAATTTAAAAATAAAATAGGGTCAGGGTCGGGCAAGCAGGAAAAAAAAGCCACCGACCCGGCCTGACCCGAGCTTTGGACATGTCTAATTATGATTCATGGTGTAGCACACCTGCTTGTCCCCACAAGAGTACACATTTCAAATTACAATTCTAGCATTTGAACATTTAATGAAAATGCTTTAAGAAAGAGTAAGCATTAACTTACCCTAGCCTCCGAGCTCAAATTTGACTTCTCAAGTCCCACAAGCCGTCAACAAGTCATAATCTATGTATAATAGGGTTTGAAACATTAAAATACACTTAACAAGCTCAAGGCATCAAAATTGAACCAAGCCTTAATTCATAATTTCCCAAATCCGTGTCTAGAGAGGAGTCTCAACTTTCTCACTCTATTTTATACTTTCAATGGCTCATAAATAGTTTATGAGATCATTTAGGACTATCCAATCTATCACGTCAACCCATGAACACTCTTCACCTTCCTTCTTTACTGTTTTACTGTCCATTAATGGAGTTTCACCATTCCACCATCCAACCACTCATTTAATACATTCAGTATTCTTAATATATCAAAACAACACTAATAAAGCCCAAGACTTGGAATTACCTTTAGAGTGCAAATCCCAAAACCCTATTCATGAATTTGCTTGGAACTTGTCAAATTCATGAATTTGTTATCCCTACCATTAGTTTTAGGGTTTAGGGCCATAAGTGAGTATACATTAACCATTATTTTTGTTAAGAGATATGCGTCAAAGGATCAAAATAATCCACCGCCTATATATTAAGGATTTAATTTTCTCAATACTTTATCCCCAAAATGAAATGAAAACAAAAAGAGATCTGAGACATGAGTTTGACATGAGTTTGCTATGGTTTTACTGGGTGTCTGGTATGTGTAAGAGGAAGGGTTTAGTTGTTTAAATACTAAGTTGATGCTTTCTTAGCAGTTTCTTTCTTTATTTCTTATAAAGGATCTTGTCTTCATTAAAATGTTGTTAAGCTCGTTACTTATTTTCCTTGGGCGTAACATATTGAATTTATTCTGCGTTTTGAAACATGAGTTATTTACCCAATGCTGCAATTTTGTATAGGCTTGCAAGGGGAAGTGGACAAATTGTTGACGGTGATAAAGCAATTGTCTACAGTCACAAAGACCTTACTCAGCAGGCGTGGGACTGAGAGCACTGATTGTCCAGTTGTGTATTTAGGAAGATCTTGTGTCCTACTATTGGATGTGGGTTTGATGCTTACCCACAGTTTTTCTGTATGTTCCAGCCATGGATATTGACTTGTGATCATTTGCGTACTACAGGTCAAAAACTCTGTAATATTCTTCTGTATAACGAAGTTCCGTTGTGCATAGGTTATACTTGTAGTATTCACTTGCAGCCTAATTTGTCTAGCAAAAATTTCCAATAATTATAAAAAAAAAATTGAGTTTCATTTTTTTATAACAGTAGTGGCCAAGACAGATTGCAAAGAAGGGAATACAACTTTGCTCTATTTGCCACTTGTGTGGAATGTATGCAGAAACAAATGAGGGGAAATACTAATCATGTGGGATAGCAGAGTTTGTAAAGGAGAACTCATCTGCAGTGGGGTTCACTCTTTGACATGTAGTTAAACGCAGTAAATCAGAATTTCGAGTGGTTCTTGACAAGAGTTTATTGGCCAGATTCCAGGAAAGAAAGGTTGGACTTTTGGGAAGAGATAGGTGGATCCAGGGGTTTATGTGAAGATCTTTGGTAGCTTGTGGTGATTTCAACACAACTAGGTTCATCTCTGAAAAGAACGCAACCTTCCTGTCTAGAAGTATGAAAGATTTTTCCAATTTTATAGAAGACTCGGAATTGGTAGATCCACCTCTCGGTGGTGGACACTACACTTGGGCTAGGGGAGGCACTCAAACTCCACATCCAGGATAGATAGATTTCTCTACACCCTTAAATGAGACGAGGAATTTAGAAACATCAAGCAGGCAATTTTACCCAAGGTCATCTCAGATCAATGGCCTTTATCTTTGAGATATGGAAACTGGGAAAACTTAAGTTTTATTTTAAGTTTGAGAACTGGTGGTTTCAAAGATTCAGGTGAATATTTGGTGGGATTCTTTTGAAGCTATAGGAAAACCAGACTTCATAATAGCAAGCAAACTAAAAGCACTGAAGTTCAAGCTTAAAGAGTGGAATATGACCATATGGACCATGCTTTGATTTTGTTCGGTTCACATCGACCACACGATCGGACACGAGGAAGCCGAAGAATTTCCCTAAACCAACCCCGAAGGTGCACTTTTTTGGATTCAATTTTAGATTATGCTTTCGGAGGATGTTGAAAGTCTCCTGCAAATGCTTCAAGTGTTCATCTGTTTCCAGGTACGTAATAAGCATATCGTCAGTATAAATTTTCATAGATCGGCCAATCTGTTGTTCAAACATCTGATTGGCCATTCTACGGAAAGTGGCCCCGGCGTTCTTAAGTCCGAAAAGCATTGCAATATAACAAGAAGCCCTATGCTCTGTTACAAAATAAGTCTTTTCTTGATCTGCTGGGTTCAATTTTATTTGATCGTACCTGGAAAAGGCGTCCAAGAAACTTAGCGATTCGTGCCCTACTGTCGCAAAAAGGCGTCCAAGAAACTTAGCAATTTGTGCCCTGCCGTCGCATTGATCACATGATCGATACGAGGCATCGAGGAAGAATCCTTCGGGCATGCTTTGTTCAGATCTTTGAGGTCCAAGCACATTCGAAACATGCTAGGTTTCCTGGGTATTACGACCATATTATCCAACCAATTGGGATACCTTACTCACGGATTAAACCTTTTTCGAGCAATCGAGATACCTCTTCCTTTACGAATTGGCTACGGTCGGATGATATTAGTCGCCTCTTCTACTTCACGGGGGAATGACTCGGATCAGTGTTAAGACCATGCACGATGAACGCCGACAATACACTAGATACATCTAAATATGTCCAAGCGAAACAATCCGAATTATGTTTTAGAAATACAATGGGTTTAATCATGAACTCGGGCCCGAGGCCCGAGCCAAGGTATACCTTCCTTTTTGGGAGATCGAGAAAGAGCATGATCTCTTTGAGTTCCTCCGCCGTGGACATTCTCATATCAACATCTTCCAGGGTCACGAAGCCCCTTGACACCCCGTAGCATTCCGATCCCACTACCTCTGGTTCCTTTGCGCCGGGCTGCAACCCTACAGAGGGACCCGACTTCTGTGATTGGAATTTGGGGTCGTCCATTCCAGTCTCGGTCATCGTGACAATTATTTCTTGGCATACAAGGTGATCCTCTCATATTTCCCTTATCCCCATAGGGTGGGGAACTTCATTATTTGATAAAAGGCCGAAGGGACTGCCTCCATGAGGTGGAGCCAGAGCCTACCTACGATGACGTTGCATGGCATTTTACCATCCATGACGTCAAACACTGCCTCCTGAGTGACCTATCCGTCATAAGTTTCCAACTCGATCTGCCTTAGGGTTGTCTCACTTGCGAGGTTGAATCCAGCTAGCAACTTGGTGACAAGAGACACATTCTCTTCTAATCGCATTTCTTTAATGACTCGGAGTTGGATTATGTTGGACGAGCTACCTAATGAACACAATTAATTTCAAAATTAAAGATTTGAAAGGATATTATCAGGGCGTCATTATGTTGGATTGCTGCTTCTATGCCGTCGGCTGTCGCGAAAGATATTGCATCCTGGGCCAAGTAACATTTGTCTTGCTTTTGGGAGGAGGTGGCCACTTTCATTTCGTGATCGGCGGGTTGAGCAATCGCGCTGACCGGTTCTCATTCGAATATCACGTTTATAGTCTGCTTCGGAGGTGGTTGTCTTTTTGGTTTCCCCCTTCCCTAGCTTAAGTTAAACTTAGATTGGTTATTGAGGAATTTCTTTAAATGCCCAACCCGGTACAAGTTTGCTACCTCATACCGAAGATGTTTGCTATCTTCGATGTTATGCCCCGAGATGCAGTGGAGCTCAAACCACCAGTCGATGTCTCTACAGTTAGGGTTGGATCGGGTCTCCTTAGGAAACCTAACATCTTTTATGTTCCTCATGACCGTGATTAGCTCTATAGGCCCGACGTTGAAATTATACGACGCCACACTCGAGGGCCCGACGTATACTGACGGGGGTCTATGAGGCCTTACTCACTCTCTTCTTAGCTATCCCTGATTGTATTGGGCTCGACTCGACCTGGCCCCTCTCTTGAGAGATGAGAAGTTGAATAAGGCGCATACCAATCTCTTGGGTTTCTTTGCCTGATAGGTAGGCTGTGCTTAGCCCTTCGTTGGATTGACCTTTTATTTCGATCGGGGTCGAGGTTCTGAGGTCACTCTCAATTCTTATCTTTGTCGTGTAATAATGACTTATTTCATTCCATGTTTTGGCCGCGAACTCCCTCAAACTTTTCTTCAGCTTCTGTGAGGCATCCAACTTCTTGGGATTTAAACCGTCTGTGAAGGCAGCCGCAACCCAATCCTCCGGGATAACCAACAACGACATTCTCTCCCGCTGGAGCCTACCCACGAAGCCCCGAAGCGATTTGTTTTTTCGTTGTTTGATAGTGAAGACATCCTCCTTATGGGTTTCGATCCTTTGGGCCCAGCATAGACTTACACGAATGAATCTGCAATCATAGAAAAAAAATCAACAAAATTTTAGATAACTGAGTGTACCAAGAAAGTGCTCTATTTATGAGCTTTTGGCCGAATCTTTTGAGCATGACAGGTGTGACTTCGTGCGGCAACATGTCATTCCCCGTGAAGACGGTCTCGAAGGTTATCACGTGCTCCTTGAGGGCCGTAGTTCCATCATACTTTGGAATGTGAGGCAGTTTAAACCTTTTTGGGATCAAATCAGGGGCTGCGTTCAGCTTGAATGACAACTTTCCATACTTTTTAGTACTTGCTCCCTTGACGACACGTGGGGCCCCAGGTATCTGATTCATGCAGTCGTTGAGTTCTTTTTTAAGCTTGATGAGCTTTATCATGTATGCACCTGCAACGTTTACTCCGCTCCCGCCCTTGTGGCTTTAGCCCCAAAAGTTTCAGGAGTTCTTTCTACGAGTCGGTTGACCATAGGAGTCCCGTTATGAGACTAGATGGCAAAGGTAGTTACAACCTGCTCCACACACTACATGATCAGGTTTTGCGCAGAGATCATGCCGGTCATGGCTTTTTTAGGGTGGATTTTTCTTTTTCCTATATCCCCACTACCCTAGAGCTAGGTCATTGCCCTTTGTTCTTGAGGTAACGTTTTACATCGTTTGCCTCCTCATTTTCTCTCAAGCCGCTGCGAGTGCCTGATCTGAGTCGTAAGTGGAGTGGCCCGAGCCTCTTTCTGTTCCAAGGGAAGGTCAAGGCTTTCCTCTCATTACTCTTTCCACGGCAAAGTCAACATCTTAACCCGAATAGGAAGGATTTCTTCCTCTAGGTCTGCGGCAATTGATGTGTCTACTCCCATTGACTCTTTTTGAGTAAGATCAGTAGGCGAGAAGCTCTATCGGGATACCCCGGCACGACGAAGACTGGCCCCTTTATTTTGGGGTACCACCATTGGCACGGAGCATGGGAAGGACGTGCGATGATTACCCCGAAAACCTCATCCTCCTATCTGGGCTCTGAGTCGCTCGAGTTTTTCGAGGCTTGAGCCTCTTCATGAACTATTGGGTCTGTTACGCCCGCTAAAGGGAGTATACCTTGTGGATCATCGAGCACAATATTGCGCTGGTTAGCCATAACTAGAGTTTTATAGTGAGTCTATTTGGATGGTTTTCTAGAAAAGAGGGGTTTCTCGAAATAGATCGAGACAAATACCTCAACTGTCTATCCCCACAGCCTGCGCCAAACTGTTTGCCACCAAAAATTGGTTTTAGGATATTCAATTAAATTGGTTAGAAAATAGGATTGAAGACATTGATGTTTTCGTAATGAGCTCGGAGGCTATAAACATAAAAATATAATAGAAAATAATCTGAATCACTTAGTTAAGAAACAAGAGAATGATGTGTTATATTCAAATTTTGAGAGGAAATGTTGCTAGGGTTACAACTGTGGAAGATGAGACGAGGTTCCTTTTCTAGCAAGGTATATTTATCTACACAAACCCTACACTTTTCAATATGTAAGTACATATGATGGGACGAGGTCGCATGGGTAATCATCCCTCATGTCACTACTGTGAAGCTCGAGGAAGATGTATGTGACGTGAGTTGTTGGGGTGAGCTGTGTGTAGCAATTGAACCCAACCGAATCCATTACAACGGCTCTTTCCGCTTACCTCCTTTCAGACTCCTTTTTATTTCTTCGGAATATAACTGAGGTCTCCCAACTCGCGATAGACACACTGTTACATAACATTTCTTAATGGTGCCACGTGTCTCACTCGAATTTCCCCAGTACAGTTCCTCGCTCTCCTTAGGTTGAATCCTACTTTAAAGACGTGTTTTGGGTGTATTTATAAGTGTAGGACGCGTCTTAGTTCAATTAAAAACTGAGTTGGAAATATCTCCTGGTATTAGGCGCTATCTCGACGCTTGGTGTTAATATGGCATGCGTTTATTTTCCAGAATTTCAGTACCAACACTATGCCTGCACCAAACGTGCATACTTCATTGTTTCAGCAAAAAATTGAGTATTTGACTTCATTTTTTTCACGTCACTTCGCAACTACTATAAATTTCAATTGTTACTTTTGTTATCTTCCGTGATCTAAGCTAATCACAAATTGCATATGCCAACTGTGAACAATCGCACATTGAATTGTGCAATCAAATGTGCAGAAATGAAGGTTCAGTTTGAAGAAGAAGAGAGGAATTTTGTGAAAGCTTTTCTCATAAATTTCTTACCAATGCAATGTGGATTACTACATTTATTTATACTAGTAGTAAGTAAGTATAAAGACTAAGCAAGATCCTCAACAAACTCCTAACTAACTGCTCCAACAAACTTTCAACAATATAAACTAAAATAGGAGTGGTACTGTTGTGCTGCACTTCAACACCCCTCTGCAAGCTAGGTGTACTGAGAACAAATTCTTTAGAACTAGCTTGGACAATAAATGAACATGATGGCCTTGTGTCAAGCTCTTGGTCAGCAAGTCTGCAGGCTGTTCTGCAGTGGCAACATACAAGGTAGACACTAAACCTTGTTGAACCTTCTCCCGGATGAAATGATAATTAATATCTATATGTTTTGTACGCTCATGAAATACTGGGTTAGCAACAATCTGTATAACAGACTTGCTGTCACTGTATATTGAAATAGGAAGCTGTAAACAGATATTAAGTTCTGCAAACAAACCAGAAATCCACACTACCTCTGCTACCACTGAAGCCAAGCTTCTGTATTCAGCTTCAACTGAACTTTTGGATATGGTGAGTTGTTTCTTGGACTTTCAGGAGATAAGAGAAAAAACAAAAATATAAGATATACTGTAACCGACCTTCTAATATTTGGACAAGATGCCCAATCAACATCACAGTATGCAGTCAACATGTTAGTGCCCCCTGCAGGCATAAAAATGCCCAAACCTGGTGCATGTTTGACATATCTGACTACTCTTTCAGCTGCCATCAAATGTGATACCTTTGGTGCCTGCATGAACTGGCTCAAATACTGAACTTCAAAGGCAATATCTAGCCTTGTGTTGGTCAGATATAGAAGCCTTCAAATCAGCCTCTGATAACTAGTGGGATCTTCTAACAGTGGATCATTGATCACACTTTCAGTGCCTCCAGCAACTGCTACATCATTCACATGCTGATCAAACACAGCAGAAATCAATTTGACATTCAACTCCATTGTTGATCCAACAGGTTTTGCTCATGTAAGACCCATGTCAACTATCAATTCAAGGGCATACTTCCGCTGATGCATCACAATACCACTTTTGTTTCTGGAAAATTCAAAAGGCAAGAAATATCTCAACTCCCCCAGATCCTTGATTTTGAAATGCTGCTGCAGTGCAACTTTAGTCTCAGCAATCAACTTGGCATTATTCCTAGTAATAAGTAAATCATCCACATAAATTAGCACTATCACAATCCTGTCTTTGTCCTTCCTTGTGAGAAAAGAATAGTCCAAATGATTCTGAGTAAAACCAGAAGATAACAAAGCAGTGGTCAACTTAATGTTCCACTGTCTAGAAGCCTTCTTGAGTCCATATAGTGACTTAAGCAACCTACATGCCTTCCCTTGCTCATGTGCAAAGCCTTGGGGCAAACTCATGTATACTTCTTCATTAAGATCCCCTTGTAAGAATGCATTAAACGCATCCATCTGATACACAACCCAGCCTTTTGCAACAACCATATAAATAACTGATCTGACTGTCACCATTTTCACCACTAGTGAGAAATTATCCTGATAGTCAATACCTTCCCTTTGGTTATATCTTTTTGCCACTAGCCTTGCTTTGAACTTTTCCACTTCACCTGATGCTTTATACTTAATTTTGTATATCCACTTGCAACCTATTGCTCTTTTGTTACTTGGTAGATCAACTACCTCCCAAGTCTTATTTTCTTCTAAAGCCTGAATTTTAGCTTTCATTGCTTCTATCCACCTCTCATCTTTAGTTGTCTCATAGTATGACTTTGGTTCATGCTCGTCTGACATCTTAGCAATGAAACTGTGATAAAATACAGACAATCCATCATAACTAACTACATCAGACAAAGGATATGGACATGTCTTCCCATTTCTTGTATTCACACTAAGTTGAATAAAGTCTTCCATCCAAGTAGATGGTCTTCTGTACCTGGTAGACCTCCTAGATTCCAAGCCATTCAAAAGAGCATCATTATGTGGGGATGACATAATCTCAGATTGGTTCTGTACAAGAGACTCATCATCAGTTTGTGAAGGATTAATGGCATAAGACCCTTTAACTTCATCAGTGTTTGAACTTTGTATTACTTCAACTGATAACTGATCACCAATTGACAATCCCATTCCTCCCTGCTCAACAACATTCTCAACCACAACCTATTCTTGTAAGGACATATCAGTAAGTGCATCATGAGTAAGAAAATAATCAGTATCTAAACCTGCAACATGTGTGTCACCATCACACTGTCTGATATGTCCAAAAGGAAAGATATCCTCATAGAAAGTAACATCCCTACTGACAAAAACAACTCTGTTATCTAAATCAAGTAGTTTATACCCCTTTTGTCTAGTTGCATATCCAAGTAACACTGACTCAGTGGCTCTAACATCAAACTTGTCCCTTTTGACCAGATTAGTATCACAACATAAACACCCTATAAATTTCATATGAGACAATGAAGGTGTCCTTTTAAACATCTTTTCATAAGGTGACACATTTCCTATCACCACAGATGAAATCCTGTTAATCACATAGACTGCTGCTTCGACACAGTCTCCCCAAAACCTTGCTGGCAAATGGCTTTGAAACTTGATGGCTCTGGCAACTTCCAAAATATGTCTGTCTCATTTCCACCACTCCATTTTGTTGTGGAGTGTATGGACAAGAGCTCTGATGTACAATTCCACGTTGATTAAACAACTCAGCACATGAACTATTAATGAATTTTGTACCATTATTTGTTCTAACATTCTTAACCATCACATTAAATTGTGTTCTGATTAATGCAATCAAATTCCTAAGAACAATGACAATATCAGACTTAACATGTAATAGAAACACCCAAGTCCATATGGTGTAATCATCAACTACTGTAAGAAAATACCTCATCCCAAAATAAGTGGAAATCTTATAAGGTCCCCATACATCAAGATGCAACAACTGAAAACCAAAGTCTGACTCACTACTACTAACATGAAAAAGTTTCCTTGTTTGCCTAGCCAAAGGACAGATGTCACAATGGTTTATTGTAAAACTAGATTTGTCACCAATGTTATCAATCTTCCTAAGCACACTCATTGATACATCTCCCATCCTTCTATGCCAAAGCCCTGCCTGCATCTCAGCTGTTGTAACTGTAGTTGACATATGTACTTGTACTTCTGTCAATTTAGGACATCCATTCTGTGACTCCAGCATGTATAATCCACTACTTCCCTACCAATCTCATTCCCAGTGAAGAGACCATGTAGGATAAAAAATCAGGGAAAAACCTTGCACTGCAATTTAACTCTCTTGTCAACTTTGAAACTGAAAGTAGACTGAACTTAAAACTTGGCACACATAACATATGTTTTATGAAATCACCTCCTGTCAACCTGCAACTTCCTGTTTGAGTAATTGCTGTTGTATCACCAGTAGGCAATTGTACTTGTGCTGCATTATTTATGAAATTAATTTTTACAATCATGCTCTTGTTACTTACCATATGATTAGTTTCTCCCGAATCCACTATCCATCTACTATTTTTCTTATCAAATACAGGTTTACCTGCCATGTGAACTCTAAGTGTTGTTGCATTGCCATGATGTGCACCAACATGTACTGTTGTATTGCCATGATATCCACCAACATTTGCTTGCTGATTCAACACTGTAATCACTTTGTCATATTTATTTGGATTACAAGTTCTCAACAAACAATTGATATGATCATGTTGTTCTTGGGATAATTGTCTCAATTCTCCTATATTCCGCTGGTTTGCCTGTCCCACATATCTACCATATGAATGTTGTTGTGAACGAACCATCAACGTCTCTGTGATGAGCACTTGTCATAACCATATTGACTTTCTTCTTACCTTTGAAATCAGGAGGATAATCAATGAGCCTAAAACAGTAATCCCTGACATGTCTCTTGTTCATACAGAAATCACAATAAATCAACTTGTAGCATGTATCCCTAGTGTGTCCCTTCATTTGACAGAAATCATATAATACATTAGGAGAGTAAGGTTTTTTCAGCTTAAACTGTGGTGACCTACTGAACAAAGTAGTGGGCTCAGTTGGTTCTCCCATACTTGTATATCTTCATGTAATCATCTTTTGACTTTCATCCTAAGCAATCATATCATAAGTCTGATTTACACTAGGAGTAGGTGACATTAATAGAATGTGACTACTTGCTTGATTGTAGCTATCATTGAGTCACAGTCACATGTTAGAAGAGGAATGATTGAATGAATTTCATCCCATAGATCCTTCATCCTCGAATAGTAACTAGACACATGCGATACACCTTGATGCAACATAGCCAGTTCCTTTTTCAGTTGATACACTCTAGACAAATTAATCTTATCAAATCCTTCCACACTGCATATGCAGTAGATCTATAGAGTATTCCACTAAGTAGATTCTTATTCACATTTCTCATAATCCATAAGATGACCATATAATTACATCGATCCCATTGCTTTACTTGATTAGCACCTTATGTATCTCTTTTAACAGTTCCATTGATAGATTCAATTATGTTTTTTGTTAGCAGATTCAATTTCATAGCTCGACTCCACAGAGTATAATTATCCATGCCTATTAGTTGAATTTCCACCTGCATTGCTCTGGGTGTATAAGATGCACTCAACAACAGTGGATGATTGTGGTTGACGATGTTCGAGTTTGAGCTCGAACTTTCATCAACAATTAACGATGCATTTGACGATGTATTTTCCATGTATTACAGTTACAATACACTACGATGATTAGGAAAGAAATAAGAACATGAATTTGACCTGTATACCTCACTGATTGAAGACAAAATCAGCTCAGAACCATTGCAGAGAATCCCTCAATTTCCAGTCGTGTTGCACTGGCAAATCCCTCGATTCTCCCTATTGTTGCTCTGATACCATGTTATCTTTTGCGATCTGAGCTAATCACAAATTTCATGTGCAAACTGTGAACAATCGCACACTGAATTGTGCAATCAAATATGTAGAAATGAAGGTTCAGTTCGAAGAAGAAGAGAGGAATTTTGTGGAAGCTTTTCTCGTATATTTATTACCCATGCAATGTGGATTACTACACTTATTTATACTAGTAGTAAGTGTAAAGACTAAGCAACATCCTCAACAAATTCCTAACTAACTACTCCAACAAACTTTCAACAATATAAACTAAAATGGGAGTGGTGCTACTGTGGTGCTGCTGCATGCTATGCTGCTAAGCTGCACTTCAACAACTTTTGAATTGTATCTTCATCCAATCATCAATTTTTAGTCTCCATTATGCTTCCAACGTGCAGGAATTGATGAGCTTTTTATTTATTTCAAAATTCCTTTTTCCCTTTTTATAATTTCGACACTTTTCACCCGATTGTGCTTCAAATCTTCTCATCGTTGCACCACTTTATTTCTACACAATAAAAATAAAATATTAAGCACAACTCATTATAAGTAATAATCAAAAGATGATTAAAAGTATTAAAATGCGAGGCAAATAATGACTAAATATATGCATTTTGACCGAACATCAATAGACATATACCTAAATCATCTTGCTTGATTAAGGGTCACTATCATAGACACATAGGCGCGAAAATGACTTGAATACGCGAGTATGAACTTGAGAGATTCTTATGAGAAATATTAACCTTGTTAATCAATAAACTAGATAAATCAATTAGTTGAATCAATTCAAGAATACAATTGTGATTGTTAGATAGCTCATAGTCCTAGATCAATTTTATCTCATTGATAACATAAAAATTTGTTCTTACTTGGTATAATTTATTATTGATTTTTTTTATTTTTAGTTAGTTTATAATTATAACTTTACGTTTAATTTTATGTTTAGATAATTTGGACAGTTTATTTAATAAATGATTAATCGCAGGTCCTTATGAGTTCAACACTCTATTTCTTACCACTCTATTATTTGTACGATCATGTATATTTGCGTGTGCCTTTAAAAACAACAAGTAGTATGGATTGATATTTTAGGAACTACTTTTGAAAATTAGTAGGTACAAAACTGAACTACCATCGAGCATGCATGATCTCCACCCCCCCTGCCCCAACCGTTTGTATTGGCGGATTCAGAATTTTCACCATGCGGGTTCAATATATAAAAATAGAGTGTACGCAAATTTTATCCCTACCTTGGGAGGTGAAGAGGTTGTTTCCATTAGACGCTCGATCAAGGACAAGCAGTTCAAAGCAGTACGGAAATAATAAAACCATGATAGAGCAGTCTGAAAAAGATGAATGCAGTTCACCAAGTTGTATTTTGTTTCACAGCAAACT
This sequence comes from Anisodus acutangulus, assembly GCA_029783415.1. Lineage (NCBI taxonomy): Eukaryota > Viridiplantae > Streptophyta > Magnoliopsida > Solanales > Solanaceae > Anisodus > Anisodus acutangulus. Next base: position 18,275,389 of record CM056505.1, read on the forward strand.
CCATCAAGGACTAAAAATGACTTACCATTCAGTATAGCTTATGAGCAAGAGACTCTTGCTTCTTTGTTTTTCCATCAAAAATGATGCCACCGTTGTTCCTGGATGAATATGTACCCAATTAGAAAAAATATATTCTATACTTAGCCACAAATGTTCTTGAAAACTTTGAGGAGAAGACTGACCAAAGACGTTAGCTGCTCCAACCAGAGCACTGGCTGCTACATCAGATGAAATTTCAGCAATATGGAACATTGTAGTGGGATAATAGACAACAACATTTATTCCAGCAATTTTGCTAGAACAAGAACAAAGTTGCACCAATGCTAACAACTGCAATGACGACACAATTAAACCATTTTGGTAGCAGAATTGTCTCATTTTTGTATAATATATTACAAAATTATCAGGAGCTCAAAATATCAAATCATTTGGAATGATGGAATGAGTGACCATAAGACTGATAATAGCAATAAAATAAAGTTTGATTAATTAAAATATATTAGTACAATTTTATTCTACGAGTTTTAATTTCTTGAAACCTATTCATAATACTCTAATCAGAAACTATATTAACTTTTTCTTCTACATAAGGCACCATACAACCACTCATGAAGTCATTACCCATTCGATTTCGCAATTCACTCTTGATCAACTTCATTATCGAAAAATCTCTTTCAACTGTAGTAGTGGCGACCTACAGAAGCAACGTAAATTTTACAAGGCGAAATACAAGAGGATAATTTAAATGTTTCTTTGCCTTTACTAGCTCTTCAGAAAGATCACCAAGTCCTTTTAAGTTGGAGAACCTTTCACTAACATCACAAACATCAACAATATAAGTCTCTAGTTGATTCTTAAGAGTAACCATTATATTTTCACCAAAATCATCAGGATATAATTCAGCCATTCTCAGTATTTTCTTGATGTCAAAACTAAAAATGAGTCAGCTGGATTCAAGCAAGCAACTCCAATAAGCAAATATGTTCTCACCTCTTTAAAACGATCATTGAGTTCTTGGCCAATCAATAATCTTAAAAACTACATCAACATGATAGTGATGTTAGAAAGTATGCTCCGCAACTTTACGTCGAGATCTTCCAAAATTAACATAGAACTCATCAAAATTAGGTATTAAAATATCATGCTTGACACAAAATGCAGACACATTCTCGATAAGTGGATCCCATCCTTCCTCCCTAGATCTTGCAATAGTCTCTTCGCCATTTTAACAAGTAGCATGGCATTTGCAATATCTTGTTATTTCTTTTGTTAGAATTCATTAAGCTCATTTATGATCGCCAAAATATCTCTGATTAAGTGCAATATGAAAGCTATATCAAATGTTTGACAAACTCTTAGATATCCTGTTGCCTTAGCTCTATCTTCGACACATTCGGAATCAACAACAATAGTATCAAGAATATCAGTAATAGATCCAAACATACTAATGAAGTTATTAAAAGATTTGTAGTGTGAACTCCAACGAGTATTAGCAGCTCTAGCAAGACCAAGTTCATGATTGAAGCCCTCACCAGTTTCAACCTCTCCCATATCTAGAGCCTCTTGAACTTTTTTTGCTTGAAATTCTCGAAGTTCATCCATGCGTTTAAAAGAACCCCCACTGCATTTAAGACATTAAAAATCAACAATACGAGTTCTCTAACTTAAAGATATTTTTAGATATCCAAAAAGAGTCAATTGAAATTGATGAGCAAAATAATGAATCGCATGGGCTCATCTACTTTCATGCTGAGTTAAAATTTTAAGGCCACTTAGACGCCCTTGCATATTTCTTGCTACATCATAGCATTGCTAACTTATATTAGATAAACTCAAAGAATGTTGAGCATGATAGTTAATAATTTATTCTTTTAAACACAAAGCACTAGTATCACAAAAATAAACAATCTAAATAAATCATTCCACCACAGATCCCCATCTATCTAACGTATCGCAAATCAATTACAATTTTTTCCTTACGTGACACATCACAAGATTGGTCAACTAGCAACGAGAAAAAGTCACCATTTAAATCCTCTATAATGACTTTAATTGTTTCAAGCTTACATGCAGTGATAATATATTTTTGAATTTTATGAGAAGTCAATTGATTATTTTTTGGAGCCTTCTTCAACACAAGATCGCTAATTTTATCACACTGCTTCACATACCATGAAAGAATTTCAAAAAATGTTACCCTTATTTAACGATGATTCATCTTCACGATGTCCACAAAATTCCAATCTTTATTCAAAAGGAGTCTCACCACTTCAACTGAAGCCTTAAAACCAATTCTATGCTCAAGCTTAGTTTGATTGTCCAGCTTAACAAATGCAGCTTGAATTAATTGTTCTTGTCGCATTAGATCTCCACACTGTAAAATAAATAATTCCTTTTCTTATTGAATTCTGTAATGTCAATATATACAAACTAACAGTTGTATTGTAGCGTAATACAAGGCTACTAATTAGGAAAATTAGGAAACTAATTTATACACAATATTTACTAAATAAATGCATATTCTATCACACCCCCGCAGTCGAAGCGGGAGGTTGTCGTACGCTGAGACTGTCCCGAAAATCATCAAACAGTACGCGCGGAAGCCCTTTTGTAAAGATGTCGGCAATCTGGTAACGGGATGGAACATGTAGCACGCGGACCTCACCACGTGCAACTTTCTCACGTACGAAGTGAATATCCATCTCAATATGTTTAGTGCGTTGATGCTGGACTGGATTACATGTGAGGTATATAGCACTAACATTATTACAGTAGACTAATGTAGCTTTCTGGATTGGGCAATTTAGCTCTAGAAGAAGATTCCGTAGCCAACAAGATTCCGAAACAACATTAGCCACTCCTCGATACTCGGCTTTAGCACTTGATTTTGATAGTGTGGGTTGTCGTTTGGCAGACCAAGAAATCAAGTTATCGCCGAGAAAAACACAATATCCGGAGGTGTATCGACGGGTATTCGGGCATCCACCCCAATCTGCATCTGTATAAGACGTGAGGGATCCAATAGAAGACTTATACAGATGCAGGCCAAAAGTGATAGTACCTTGTATGTAGCGAATAATACGCTTGAGTGCATTCATGTGCTCAACCTTCGGATCATGCATGTATAGACATACCTGTTGCACGGCATAGGAGATGTCCGGTCGAGTGAATGTGAGGTACTGTAGAGCACCTGCAAGCTTGCGGTAGTGTGTTGGGTCCTCGTAGGACGCACCACTCGTGGCTCCGAGCTTGGATTTTGTGTCCACCGGAGTATGCCACGACTTACAATGGGTCATGCCCGCACGTTCAATAATTTCCTCTGCATATTTCCTTTGAGAAAGAAATATACCATTGTTATCACGTGAAACTGCAATGCCCAAGAAGTAGCTCAGATGACCCAAGTCTTTCATGGCAAATTCGGCACTGAGAAGAGACATAATGGACTTGCGGAGAGTATCTGAGGAAGCTGTGAGAATAATGTCATCAACATACAGAAGAATGTAAGCAATGTCAGTGCCACGACAATAAACAAATAGTGAATGATCAGATCGGCTGTGTGAAAAAACGATTGTGGCTACATAATCTGCAAACTGTTGGTACCATTCCCGAGGAGCTTGCTTCAACCCATATAATGATTTCCTCAAAAGGCAGACATAATCAGGATGAACGGGATCCTTAAATCCCAAGGGCTGATGCATGTACACAGTTTCATTAAGATTACCATGAAGGAAAGCATTCTTGACGTCCAACTGATGAATGGGCCAAGATTTGGATAATGCAATGCTCAACATAATCCGAATAGAGGCCGGTTTCACAACCGGACTGAATGTCTCTTCACAATCTACGCCAACCTGTTGACCATTACCATCACCTACAAGACGGGCTTTGTGCCTCTCAAAAGAACCATCAGATTTCTTTTTATGATGAAATATCCACATAGAACGAATTAAATTCACATTTGGAGGGCGTGGAATCAAGTCCCACGTCTTATTTTGAGCTAAAGCATCATATTCATCGGTCATAGCAGCTTTCCAATTTTTGTCATTAAGAGCACTAATGGGATTCTTAGGAATGGGTGAGATGGAGGGGGTAGTAGAGGCGCTCAAGTTGAATTGTTGTTTAGGCTTGAAAATGCCGTGTTGGCTTCTAGTGGTCATACGGGCGGGCTGCTGTAGCGTGGGCCGAGGAGGGGGAGTAAATATTGTTGGTGTGTTGGTGGATTGAGGACACTGAACTGGGCTCAACGGGATTGGGGTTGTAGGAGAAGCTGGAGTTTGGGCATCCAGCTGGGCCGCGGGCTACAAGGATGTAGCTGGGCCAGTTGTTGGGCTGGCTGGAGCTGCGTTGCCAGCAGCAGGAATTGGGATTTGTGGCAAATTATAAAAAAAATTGAGGTGATATTCCATTTTCAAGGAATTCATAAGAATTTTGAGATGGTTTGTGTAACTTTGAAAATGGAAATTGTGATTCATCAAAAATAACATGCCTCGAAACAATTATTTTATTGTTCGATAAATCAAAACATTTGTAACCCCTATGATTGGTAGGATATCCCAAGAATACGCAAGGCAACGAGCTTGTAGCTTGTTGATCGTTGTAGAGGGGAATAATGGATAACATAGACAACCAAAGACTCTGAGATGGGAATAGGAAGGATCCCGGTAGAACAAGACTTGAGTAGGAGACTTGAGCCCTAAGAGTTTGGTAGGTAGAATGTTGAGGAGATATGTGGCCATTTGGAGAGCATGATGCCAAAAAGAAGGTGGCATAGATGAGTGAACAAGTAATGTTCTCGCAATATTGTTGATTGACTTGATTTTTCTTTCTGCCTTACCATTTTGAGGGGAAGTATGGGGACAAGAAAAACGGAATTACAAGCCATTATTATTGCAAAATGTTTGAAAGAGACCATTGTCAAACTCCCGGCCATTGTCACATTGAATGTTTTTGATATCTCGTTCGAATTGAGTTCGAATTAATGCCTTAAAAGATTGGAAAATAGAGTAAACTTGGGATTTTTTTAGAGATCGGAAAAGTCCACAAAAAATTACTAAAATTATCCAGAAATAGGACATAATAATAGTGTTCGCTAGAACTCAAGATAGGTGATGTCCACAAATCATCGTGAATGATATCAAAAGGCATAGTAGTAACATTCAAAGAGTCATGAAAAGGTAACTTAATGTGTTTCCCCAAAGGACAAGAATTGCAAAAATTGCGAGCCTTATTACATTTGATAAAAGCATTACTACGAAGAGAATTAAGTATGACATCTCCCGGATGACCCAGTCGAGAGTGCCAAGTATTTGAGGAGGCAGCAGCAAGGAATGTGGAGTGATTTCCGATGGCTTGATTGTTGGCAGTAAAAGGATAAAGTTCCCCCAAGCTCTCACATCTCATTAGGAGTCTCCCCGTACAGAAATCCTTCACAAAAAACCCAAAAGGATCAAACTCAACTGAAACCATATTATCATTAGTGAATTTTCTAATGGAAATAAGATTTTTGATGAGTTTAGGAGCATGCAAGACATTGGATAGGGTTAAGGAGGGTTTGGACGTAGTGAGAGATTTATGACCATAACCATGAATTGGACCATTACCAACAACAATACCATTATTTGTGCTCAATTTAAAATAAGACGTGAGACTACCTGAGTTTGCAGTCATGTAAGGAGTGGCTCCGGTGTCCATATACCAATTTTTATCCGGTTGATGGGGGGAGAGGGTGTGCATAGTAGCTTCTATATCCGTTGGAGCATACCGTGCTTGGGAAGGAGCTTGCATATTGTATGACTGATGTGGTCATGCACCGAGCACCCCTGCATGATTGTTCGAACGTTGTTGCTGCTGCCAAGGCATGGTGGGATAAGGACAGGGAAGTACAACCCACTGGGGAGGCGTCCAAGTCCACTGTGGAGGGTACTGCCAGTACGGCCCAGTTGGCTGGGTGTTGCTGCTATGGGCTCCATGTCCACGGCCTGCCCAGCCATGACCGTTGTGGTTGCTGCCAGAATTATTACCGTCGTGGTTGCTGCCACCACCGTTGTTTCCGCCGCGATGTTGGTGGTTGTTATTTCCTTTGCCTCGGTAATTTTTCTTGCCGCGGTTATTATTATTCCACCCACCATTGTTGTTGTTATTGCCACCATGAGGCTGTGAAGAGGGAGGATGTGGTTCATCAACGACGGTCAGAAGGGCTGCACCACCATGCTCGCGGGCGGCCTATTCTTTGTTGGTGGTGTTTTCAAGCTTTAGCCTAGAGCATATCTCAGCAAACCCTGGTAATATTTTCTTCTGTTGCATATTGGTGACGAAGTTACGATATGCCTCTGGAAGACCCGCAAGGAGGCGCAGGACAAGGCGGTGTTCAGAGACGGGGGCACCGACATTAGCAAGCTGGGTGGCGAGAGATTGGAGGCGGTTCGAATAGGCTATGATCGAAGGAAAATCCGCCATAATTGTCGTGGTGAATTGTGTTTCAAGGAATACATCACGTGTATTTTTGTTGTCATGGAACAAGTCCTCCACTCGTTTCCATGCCTTTGCAGCGATGTCATCTTGGACGAGAATGGTGTCCAAAATATCAGGGGATATGGTAGCATAAATCCATTGCAACACCACATTGTCAAGACGAGTCCAGAGGGGGAGGTCAGCCTCCTTTGAGTCCTTATACGCCTTCGCGGCAGCAGCTTCGGTGGGAGGCAGGATATGTTCAAGAACAGAGTGTATGTTCGCTTGAACTTTGAATAGAGTCGCCCAAGAATGATATTTCCCATTCTCCATGTCCAACGTTATGGGAATGAGGGATTTGACGTTGGTAACAGTGAGAGCGGAATGGAATTTGGAGGTGTCAGCCATGGTGGAATATGGCAGACGGGGAGGAAGAAGGAGATTAGGGAAGAAGAAGGTGGGTGACGGCTAGGTTTAGGATGCTTAACCTAATTTGATACCATGTAAAATAAATAATTCCTTTTCTGTAATGTCAATATATACAAACTAAAAAGTTGTATTGTAGCGTAATACAAGGCTACTAATTAGGAAAATTAGGAAACTAATTTATACACAATATTTACTAAATAAATGCATATTCTATCACACACTTCTTCTTCAACATGCGTATCTAGTCTTTTCTTTTTGTGCCAACCATGAAACCTATACTTGAAAATGCTTTGCCTCCACCTTGATGAATGCTTTCATCTTGAAATAGCTAACAACACAAACAATAAGCTGCATCTTCTATCAAATTATACTCCAACCAATCATGATATTATTTTTGTACCATTTACGATTACTTAGGAATTCGAAGTTGAGGACGATGCCTTTAGTTATATGCTGGTCTAATCTCATCACGTTCGTCTGGATGATAGTCCCCAATGGGTATTCTTTTCTTTGGATCTGCCGGTAAAAAATCCAAATCTACTCCTTGCTTTTTAGCAAAATTATGATTTTATTCTAGTTAGTTCAAGTTTTCTTTCATGTGAGGAGCATTTTGAGAGGATGAACTTGATTATGACAACCTGAATGATACTAGAGAGAAAAATCTCTTCATTAGATTTTGAAACTGGATTGCCAAATTAAAATATTAATTAGAACAATAATATAACATATATTATACTTAAAAATTCAAGTAGCATCATAATCAAGAATTATTAAAATGCCATATACATTGGTTTATCCAATAAGTGAACCATGAACATCTTTATGAACTTGCCAAAGAGGAAGGACACTAAAATGAGCAAGTTCCTTTGGCACTGCAATTTATGATATTAACAGGCATCATCACACAAACATATTAATCTCTAAGTTCCACATGAGTTGTATTTTTTTTTCACAAGACGTTTCACACATGAGTTGTATAGATTAGTTTTTTTCTTAATTATTATTAAAACCATCTAATAAATTATGGTTTTATTTTGCTATAACTTATAAATTATGTTCATTTGCTGAAGAAGATAGAGATGTTTAGCAATTATTGTTTAAATTGTTTTAACTAGCTAATGAAGTCCTGCTAGTAGGATGAACATTTCTGTTAATACCACACACTAGCTAGGACAACTTTAGACAATCAAATAGTGTTGCCGGCCTATCTCATGTTTAGATTCTTGTACAACTCTACATAGAATGACTGCACATTGTGTGATCAATCAAAACTTTTGTGATTGATTTTCTCTAGCTGCTCCATCTAATCTTCAATATGGCTCTCTGCTTTTTGTATATTTGATATCTAAAACAAGACAACATTGCCTTATTGATGTTCAAAATTTTCCTTGCTCCTGCTATTATCTCCTGAAAATTATGAATTTGTACTGTACCTGCAACATCAAACACACAGTTAGCTAAACAATCAGCAAGTGCATTGCCTTCCCTAAGGATGTGAGCAAAGTGCACTTGGTCCTTATTCCTTTATAGTTGATCCTCTTCACCCCATACCGACTTTTCAAAGAATTTTTCATATCTCTTGTATTATATTTAACATTGTCAAAGAATCAGTCTCCATCACAATGGGTAACAACTGCTTAGAAACACAATATTATAGTCCATCAAGCAACGTTATAGCTTTTGCACAAATGTTGATAGTATCAGTCAATCTTCTAGCAACTGTATATCAAATCTCCTTTATCATCTTCTATACAAAATGCAGTTGAACTCTGACCTAGATTGCTCCTTGAAGCACCATCAGTATTACATTTGTACCAACCTGCACTTGGACATCTCCATTGCACTATCTTGCACCCAATTTTTGATTTATATCCTTCCAAACACTGTACTAGTTGAGGCCAATTGTATGAAACATTCTTTAACCATGGATACATTAAGATAACCAGGTTGTGATTGATAACATATATCACCTTTTCTACTCATCCTATCCCATGCATCTTTGCATTTATTCTTAGAGTTGCCAACATACAAATGGTGGCACTGCCTGAAACACTAGTTTTAGTTTTGCAGCACATTAATTATCCCACTATTTCACCACTGTCCGGTGAATTTATACTAGAGGACTAATAATCCTTGATGCTCTAGTGTAATATTGCCATATAGAAGCAACAGACTTTTCAGTAAAATATAAGTGTTGCACTATTTCCTCATGTTGTGGATGATCACAACATCTACATCTTGATGCAATGAATATCTTCATTCTCTTAAGCACAACATCTACTAAGAGTTTATACTTTCACAATCTCCATAAGAATAAGAATATTTTGAATGGAATTCCTTTCATCCATAGTCTTGAAAAGTGTATGAGGATCTGATCCTTTTGCCTTAGTAAATACTTCCCACTGTAAAATTTCCTGAACTTGTTAGAGTCCATGAAGGTGTATCCTTTTCTCCAGATTGTCCTATAATTCTCATCTCAGACCTTACATGTTAAAATATGCTATCTGGAAGAGTTGCTTGCATTTTAAGAAAATCCCAACCATCAACTGTCATGAAGTATGATAACTCCTCAATATTGTAATCCAAATGGAAACCTGCAGGAATGTTTTGACTAATAGGGCCAAGTCTAGTCCAGTTATCATCCCAAACATCATATGCACCATTACTAGGTTCTCACCATATTAGATGATCCACCTGATCCCTAGCCTCTAGTATAGTTTTCCAAGTTTGTGAACTCCCTTTCCACTGCACCCTAGTAGGCTTGAGTTTTTTACAATATTTGTTCCACATGTAGGCTGACCACAAAGTCTTTGTTCTAAATTTCCACCATAACTTGACAAAAAGATCTTTAGAAACATCATACAAAGACCTAGAACCCAGACCCCCTCAACTTTTGGTAAACAGATCTGCTCTCATGACACCCAATGCCGACTTTTTACTTCTTCTTTGTGGCTCCAGAAATAACCTTTCAAAGATCTTGTGCATCTCATTATATTTTATTTAGTAGGTACTATTGCTGAGAGAATATAAATAGGAGTACTTTGAAGAACACTACTTATCGATAGTGCCTTCCCTCCATCTGAAAGTAATCTACCTTTTCAACTCTGAAGCTTGTTCTTCACTTTCTTAATGAGCTCATTGTAGTATACTTTTTTGAAATGAAAGATTGGACATCGTATGTATTTTAGAGGGAACTGGCCTCTTATGAAACCTCCAGTTGTCTGTTCTACTTCTTGAATCAGAGTTTCTGCAACTTTTTAATACATGTAAAAAAAACTTTTCTCCTTATTAATAAGTTGTCCAACCTGTAGAATGCTTATGATCTTCATTAAGGACTCCTTCTCATTAGATGCAAATATGATAGTATCATCTACACAGGGTAAGTGATTAATGTTAGAACTCTACTTTGGCATGACATACCCCACATATCTTCTGCTCTCAAAAACATAATTTAATGCTCTACATAAAACTTCTGCAGACATGATAAACAAAGCTGGTGACAAATGATCACCTTATTTTACACCCTTTGTTGGATGAAAGAAATTTTTAGATTTTCTATTAAACAGTATGGATTACCAATTATTAGCAATAAGCCTCCATATCATGTTAATGAAAACTTCAGCAAAGCCTATTCTGTTCAATACCTTTGTGAGATAAGACCATGACACTCTATGATATGCCTTTGCTATGTCTAAATTTATCACCATATTTGCTGGTTTCCCTCTCTTCCTGATGTCTGTTATTATCTCTTTAGTTAATAGAACATTCTCAATTATACTCCTACCCTTAACAAATCCAGCTTGATTTGGGGAGATCAGTGCAAGTAGTACATTCTCCGTTCTATCATGCAGGATCCTTGACAACACCTTGTTAATGAAGTTACTCAAGATAGTAGTAGGTCTTAAGTATGAGTAATTATGAACCAAGTCCTTCTTGGGTACAATACTAAATTATTGTGAGTAATAGATTTTGGAAGAGTATATACTTGAAAGAAAGCAACCAACGTCTTGTAAACATCTGCTCCAACTATGTCCCAACAAGATTGATAGAACTAACTTGAAAAACCATCAGGACCACTAACACTAGTACCATTCAACTTGAAAACAATAGCTTTGACTTCATCAATACTTGGTAGTTTGCATAACTGTTCATTATTGTCTAGATTTATCATGAATAGAATAGGAGCAAGCAAACTATCATAGTTGTGGTCATTGTCCTCCTATGTAAATTTCTTAGAAGAAGTGAACAACTTCTTCTGCCATTTAATCTTCATCCTCTATCCATACCCCTTATGAATCCTGGCTTTTTTGGATCTGTAATTTTTCCTTCTTCTTTTGACAAGATTATGGAAGAATATTGTGTTCATATCCCCATCCACAAGACAATCTAAACAAGCTTTTGTCTCCGCTATTCCTCCTCAAAGTGTAGGTATCTTTTTATTTCATCCCGAGCTTTCTGCAACACACTTCTGTTCATGCTACTAAGATGATCATCAAGCACCCTTTTTTATCCTGACAATCTGCATATATCACCAAAAGGTTGTCCTACTCCAACGTGACAACACCCCTTTCATCTTCTTCAGTTTGCATTTGAAGTTAATGAATGGATCCTCATGTTCCCAAGTAGACCAGTTCTGTCTCACATTGTCAAGTCATGATAAACCCAGAATTTAAGAAATTTGGAAAGCATATGTTGATTTAAAACTGCTTCTCCATAAGTGCATAATAGAAGAGCACGGTCAGAACCAGTCCTTGCCAAATGCTCCACCTCTATATGTCCAAACTAGGTCTGTAAATCAGCATTTACCAGCAGCCTGTCTAGCCTTTGAAATTCACTTTCTCCAATTCACAAGAATTTATACAAAAAATAAAGTCTTCAATATCTTGTGGTTGGACAAGAACGCCACCTATTTTTTCCTCATTCATAATCACATTCAAATCCCCTCCAATCATATAGGGGTCTCTTATGGTATTAGCAAGCTGATAAATGCTATCCCATAGCTCCAGTCTTTCAATTTTATCACATTTAACATATACCAAAGTTGTTAGCATTTGTTGATTCAGTTCTTGGAAGAACAGTTACAAAGTGACTTGCTGAGAATTGTCCATAATAACTTCAACTTATATATTATCTGACACAAAATACCAAATCTTAACATTACAATTAGAGTTGGAAATAGTCATTCCTAATCTCCTCCTGTATTTTTGAATATATTTAGCATGATGAAAATGTTCCATTAGTGTTATTAGGTAATATTTCTGATCGTTGTGAAGCATTTGGAGCTTATGAAAGTCTTGTTGAGTCTTTACTGATCTAATATTCCAAATAAATGACTTTTTCTTCATCATTTAAAATTGAATTTAGCAGTTGTCCTCTTTGGTAAGACCCTAGTAGGTTGCTTCTTATCAATATGCCCACTCTTGTTAGGCTTCTTCTGACGCTTGTTGCTAGATTTAACTTTTGGAGACACACTTGCTTGTTTATATGCATTCTCTATATGTTGCCCCATGTTTTCCTCCTTGTCCTCCTTTATGTGTATGTATGTTATCCTTCTTAACACCTTCTTCTACAACATCAACATTATGGAAAACCAAATCATGAAGTACCTTATTAGGGGATATATTCTTGAAAACTAATATACTTCCAACATTATTTCCTTTCATAACCCGAGCTTTTTCATTACTAATATTAACTATTTTCTCTGAATGGCTATTATCTACGTCATATGATTCTACACTTTGTTCCTTTTGAACCTTCTGATGATGTTGAGCTTCTTCAATCTAATTTTTTTGTGTCTCCTGCTCCTCATGAATTTCTTCCTCCTAAAATTGTGTTTGACTCTTTTGATCATCAACCACTATGTGGGAACATCCCCAAGTGGTCAGAATCATTCTCAGGAACTGGAAAATCCTAATGAACAGACCTATTTATATGATGTCCTCATATATCAACTGAGGCTCCATAGCCTTTGAAGTTGCTATTTATTTTTGTTTATCTCTTTCAATATCAACTTCTTCCATTAACACTTCAAGTGGAATTAAAGTATTAACATCTCCATCCTTCCCTTCCAAACAAGTGCTTTTAGGACTTTCCTAACGTGGTGTTGTTGGAATTGTAGCATATGCAATGACCACCTCTATATTGGCGCCATTATCGTGAACATCAATAATATTAGGACCTACCACCTTAATCAATGCATCAACTTCAGTGATCACATCCTCCTTAGAAAGCTGATTGTCATTAACTACCAGATTTGTATTCTCCATTAAAACCTGTGATTCCCCCACCTTCTAAAAAACTAGGACATCCTTTCCATTACTAGGTGTAATGATTTATCCTTCTTCCACTTATTCTTCATCCACCCTATCTTCCCAAGATTGTGGAGCTGTATTTTCCTAACTAACCTCATCTTGTTTCTCTGCAAAAGCATGTTCCACCCGCAGTTTTGTGTTAGAACTTTCTACTTCTCTTCTCTTTTTCCTTTGATCTTATGACCATTAGAAGTTACACTATTCACTTTAGCAATCTGCTTCTCATGTTCGCTGCCTTTGTCATTAACAGTTTCAACAATGCCATGATTTTGATCATTGTTATTATTTTCCTCCACTTTGTCAAGAAAATCAAACTTATGTGGCCCATAACATTAGAACATGCCTCCTTGTTGTTTTTTCATTGATTACCATTATTATTCCCTTTTTTATCTTTGTGTTTGACTCTTGGATACTCCATAATTTTACCACTATAAAGGACTCTAGGGAGAAACTTCTAAACTGGAAAGTTTTTCCATACTACCTCTTCTGAGCTTCATGTTTACCTTTATCCTTAAACTATATGTTAATAGATACACTAGGAACTTCCTCATTTGTTCTCTTGTACAAATCAGGATGCAAGATATGATATTCATCACAAGAGTGACCTTGAAGCTTGCATTCAGTGCAATACTTGGGAAGAAAATTATTTTGAATTTCCACCTTCATCGATCTGATATCCTTAGTATCCTCATCACGACAGACTTTGGCAAATCCTCCAGTAAATCCACTTGAACTTTAACCCTAGCACAACTAGGTCTTATTTTGATGGTAGCCATATCTAATTGTAAAGGTTTCTCCACATTAGATGCTAGAGTGAAAAAGGAGTCCTTAACGCAAAATGATGGCAATAGATTAGGAAAAGATATCCATGCCACAGCTTGCCAAGTTTCCTCATTAACATTAAACTTATAATCATATATGAGAGGCCTCATTTGATACGTAAATCCATCCTTTGATTTCAAATAATATGCACTTTCAGACGTGATATTAATGAAGTCATATATCAACTTGAATCTAATGATAACATGTCAATTCCAGAAAAAACCAACTTGACATTCCCCTTTCGCTCCATATTGAACCAGAATGATCTTTCTCAATTCCTCAAGTTCAAGCCATCCATGAGAGAACTTTCCAATGACTGCATATTTAAGGTTCTCAATGATCTCCGTTCGTTTAACTTCTGCCTCTGTCCACTTCACCATTGGAATACCGTATACTGTTACCGATTTCATTGGAATAGGTTCACACTGTTGTACTAGAGAATTGTCTTTAGGAATCAAAGCTGGATCAAATTTAGTGGTAGAACTAGTTAGGGTTTTCGAGATAGGAACAACGTTAGCATGGGAATTCGTTTAAACTAGTGGTGGGAATTGTGATGTTGCAGCTATTAGTGGAGGCTGACCAACCGCCGCTGATGGCTGGCCAACAGTCAGCACGACCATGGGGCGGTTAGGTTAGGGTTTGCATGGAATATTGATGAGAGAGAAGAGAGATGTAATACCTCATACCTCCAAGCTAAGCCATGTTTATGATTCAAGAGCGTAGGAAACCAAATGGGAAGTTTAAAGTTGAAAGCCAGTTTCAGTTCTGCAGATTAAATTTTACGCCCAATTATATGGACCATAGAATTTGTTATGGTACGTCAAAATGAACTGTCAATTTCGTTTTTGAAATTGATGGCACTTTGTAAATTTTACAGACTATACAAATTTATACGGCTCGTCGATTTTGACCGTCTCAGAATATCATCTTTTATAGATCACTAAAAATTTTATATTTAAAAGATGGTCCAATTATACGGACTGTACAATATTATACGGTCCCTTAGCAGACCGTAGAAAATTTGACGGTCTGTTGAATTTGGCCAGAGAATCTGTCTGACTGGAAATAGTATAAATACGAGACTTAGTCTTGAAAAATCAATTTTTCACTATTCTCAAGCCCTAGAATGATGGTTCTCTCTTCCCAACCTTCTCCTACATCAATGTAAGCATGTTCCAAGTATTTCAAGTGAATTATAGTGTACGTACATGAAATCTAAGTAGAAATTCATTGTTCTTAACCTAGGGTTTTCAAGATAAACCCAATCCAAGGTTTCAAGGTTCAATCTTTGGAGTTCTTCTTCAAAGTTCTGATTTTAAATACATGACTAGCAGCGAACAAGGTATGTAGAGCTTCTATACATGTGTGGAAATATCCATATTGTTCCCCACTCCATATTATTCCATGAAACCATGAATTTCCATAACTTAGGGTTTAATTCTACTATCATGATAACCCTAACTACATGTAATATTATATATCATGTCTATATTTCAATTCATGATATGTCATTGTGATTGTCATGAACTTGTCCGTAATCCATGAACATATGTTTGGATTCCATGAGTTCCTAAATTACAAGTTATGATCAATGTTACTCAGTCCAAGAAATTATATATGTTTTTCATGATTCATACAAGTTATATGATATATCTATTTAACATGCTAAATTATGATTTCAAACCATGCTTTAAAAGTTGTTTTATTTAAACCATGGGCTTACAAGCCACTATTTTTATGTACATGTTTTTGGGAGTTGCATAGTTACCAAGAAGGCTCAGATAGGCTGAAACTACGTATGCCACCGTAGAATAAGGGTCACTCCGACAGAGGATGATACCTTCAAATTGCAGATTGGATCCTTTCATGCCATGTTCATGTCTCATACCCCGACAAGGTATGGGATTACTCTGCTGGTCGGGCCAAGTACAAGACTCCACGTACCCATGTGGTGTTTCATGTTGTTGGTTATGCTACTGTTCTCCCCATAGATATACAGATATACATTTTTTACAAATTTTATACATGTTATTATATTCATGTCAGATCATGTTCATGTTCATGTTCCTATTGTTTCATGTGCTCGCTTATTCTTTTAGTTGCTTTACATATAATACAATTCAAATGTACCAATATCTGTTTGCATGGGGCCTGCACTTCACGGTGCATGTACTAAGTTTTAAGATGATGAATTTGCTCACTAGAATTTACCTCAGTATCAGCTTTTGGTGAACCCCATCTCATTCGGGGTGTCAGCTTTATTTATTTACATGACATTATTATTAGCAGATGAATGCAAGGGCCTTGTCCCAGTAAACAGTTGCAATTTGGCTCATGTGTCAGAGGTTTTATAGACTACACTAGTTAGCATGTCATGCCAGCAGTATTTTCATACTTATCATATTTTTTACTTAGATGATTACTCTAATATATTTCAGACTATAATTTCAGTATATGTTTTACATGTTTTAAACCATTATTATTGCATGATTTTGATGCCTATGATGACTAGCAAGCCATGTGGTTCGCTCGGTCACATGCAGTCAGGCACCAAGTGTTGTGTTTCGTCCAGGCCATGGTTCGGGGCATTACAAAACTTGATATCAGAGCCTAGGTTCAAGTGTCTTAGGGAGTCTATGAAACTTTCTCTAGTGGGGTCCTTTTTATGTGTGTCAGGGTCCCACACATGTAAATAATTGACCACCAAGACATAAAGGATTGTCTCACTTCTTTCATACTCTAGATCGTGTAGTTAGAGATATACCTTTAGGACATCCTTCTAACTCGTTCGTATTATGTATTTTAGAAAATGCCTACTAAAATGGAATTAGCTACAAGCAAGAGAGCTACTACCAATGCTGCTCGTGAGGAAAATGCTTAGGCCTAGGGAGCCAATTCAGATACATCACCCCCACCCGATACCACATGGCTTGCGGAGATTTCAGTTCTGCTACTCAGTTCCACTGACTCAGATGTTAGGGGAGCTATTCAGCCGCTCACCCAACTTGTGGTTGCTCAAGCCCAACGACAAGGAATGACTCCACGTACGGGAACTGATGGAGAGTCATCCAGTTTCAGGACTCGAGCATTTTTGCATATGGATCCTCCATATTCATAGGGTTAAGTAAAATAGAGGATCCACAAAGTTTTATTGATGGACTTCAGAAAATACTTTGTGTTATGGATGTTACTGAGTTAGAGACATCAGAGTTAGGAGCTTATCAGTTAAGGATGTTGCAAATATCTGGTATGCGTTATGGGAACAGTCCCGCGGAGAAGATGCATCTCCAATAACTTGGGATGAATTTGTTGATGCTTTTATTGAGCACTTTCTGCCAGTTGAGGCCAAGTAGGAAAATGCCGTTGAATTTGAGAAGCTCAAGCAGTACGGCAGAAGTGTGCAGGAGTACTATCTTTATTTTATCTCCTTGGTAAAGTATGCTCCGCATATGGTTCCGAATATGAGGGTTAGAGTTAGGCATTTTGTGTATGGCCTTGATCCCCATTTGTACGATGCAACTAATATTTCTGCTCAGAAAAGCGAGGTGACTATCACAAAGATGGTTGCTTTTGTTCAAGTTAATGAGAACATAATAAAGGAAGAAGAAGCATTACAGAAGGAAAAAGATAAGGAATTCAATAAGAGGGCTAAGTCTTTAGGTCACTTCAGTCATGTGAGAGGTGGAGGCAGACCGTTCTTTAAAAATAGGTCATCAGGACCTGCCCCATCTTTATCCAGTGCCCCAGCCCCAAAGTTCAAGAATGATAACAAGAGGCAGAACTTCAGAGCATTAGGCTCTCAGTCACAGGACAATGTGGGTCAAAGCTCTTTCAGTAATCCAGTTTGTGCTAAGTGTGGTTAGAGGCACCCAGGGGAGTGCCACTTTGACATGAACATCTGCTATGATTGTGGTCAGCAGGGTCACTTTTAGTGAGACTGCCCATCAGCGAGGCAGGGTATAGGAAGGAATGTGTCTTAGTCCACAAACTCGGTAGTTCCTCGAAATTCTGAAGCCTAATCAGGGCGTGGTCCAGCTAAATCCTGTAATATCATAGAAGGTCCAAACCGCTTGTATGCATTATCAGATCGACATGACACAAAGGCCCATGATAATATGGTCATAGGTATATTAACCATTTTCACTTCAACGTTTATACCCTTATAGATCTTGGATCCACTCTGTCATATGTAACCCATTTTGTTGCTATGAATTTTGGGTTAGAACCAGAAAAGTTGCATGAACCCTTTGAAGTATCCACTCCAGTTGGTGAGTCAGTTATAGCCAGACGAGTATATAAGGGTTGTCTAGTTAAAGTCTATCACCGCATTACCAAAGCCGATTTGGTAGAGTTAGAAATGGTAGACTTAGATATAATCATGGGTATGGATTGATTGTTCTCATGTTATGTCATAGTAGGTTGTAGAGCCAAAATTGTCAGTTTTGAATTTCCCGGTAAACCAGCTATAGAATGGAAGGGTGATGCAGTAGCACCCATAAAGAGGTTTATTTCATATCTTAAAGCTAGAAAAATGACATCCAATGGGTATATCTACCATCTAGTTCGGGTTAGGAATGCAGATACATAGACCCCAACTCTTCAGTCCATGGCAATTGTAATTGAGTTTCTAGAAGATCTTCTCGTAGTTCCTCCAGATAGGGAGATTGACTTTAGAATTGATCTACTTCCTGGAACTAAGCTGATATCTATTATGTCATACAAAATAGCTCCAGCAGAGTTAAGAGAACTAAAAGCCTAGTTGAAAGATCTCTTTGATAAGGGGTTTATTAGGTCAAATGTCTCACCATGGGGTGCACCAGTCTTGTTTGTTCGAAAGAAAGATGGGTATTTGCGTATGTACATTGACTATCGACAGTTGAACAAGGTCACCATTAAGAACAAATATCCTCTTCCAAGAATTGATGATTTATTTGATAAACTTCAGGGTTCTCAGTGTTATTTCAAAATTGACCTCAGATCAGGGTACCATCAGCTTAAGGTTAGGGAAGTTGATATTTCGAAAACACTTTCAAAACTTGCTATGGTCATTTTGAATTTTGTGTCATGTCATTCGGATTGACGAATGCCCAGCTGCTTTCATGGATCTTATGAACAATGTTTTCAAACCTTATCTCGATCTTTTCATCATTATCTTCATTGATGATATCTTAGTGTATTCCGTAGAGAGGTTGATCATGAAGAACATCTCAGAATTATATTGCGGACACTTTAGGACCGTAAGTTCTATACAAAATTTTCCAAGTGTGAATTTTGCTAAAGTCGGTGGCATTCTCAGGCCATGTGATTTCAGGAGAAGGCGTCCAAGTTGACTTTCAGAAAATAGATGCTGTAAAGAATAGGCCCAAACCCAATCCTGCTATGGAGATACGGAGTTTCTTAGGTCTGGCAGGCTATTACAGATGATTTGTAGAAGGTTTCTCTTCCATCCCAGCTCCATTGACTAGGTTGACTCAGAAGAAAGTCAAATTTCAGTGGTCAGATGCTTGTGAGCGTAGTGTCGAAGAATTGAAAATGAGACTGACTTCTGTTCTAGTGTTGACATTTCCAGAGGGAACCAAGGGGTTCATAGTATATTGTGATGCTTCAAGATTTGGTCTTGGGTGTGTTTTAATGCAGCATAGTAAGGTTATAGTTTATGCATCCAGATAGCTTAAACCTCATGAAAAGAAATATCCGACTCATGACTTAGAATTGGCAGCCGTGATTTTTACACTCAAGATATGGTGTAATTATTTTTATGGAGTTCACGTTGACATTTTCACAGATCACAAGAGCTTTCAGTACATTTTCAAGCAGCGAGAGTTGAATCTCAGGAAGAGGAGATGGCTCGAATTGATAAAGGATTATGATGTAGATGTTCTCTAATCGTACAACCAACTTCTAATCACAATTGAATACATACTAAGCCGAAAAAAATTAAAGAAAATCTTAACCAGAAATCCAATTTTCATATATACATACCCATACCAAGGCCGATATGGCCACACATGACAACTAATCACAGGACACCTATCTACAAGCATCTAAAGAATACATGACATCACAAGGACGGGAGAGGACCCCTCCATACCCATATGCGTATGCAAAAATACTGTACCAAGACCAGACTGCAACTCTGAAACAAATAGAGTGCTCCAACATCAGCTGAACCAGCAACCTACTAGCGTGAACCGTCACCCTCTTTAACTGAACCTGCAGGCATAAAACGCAGCGTCCCCCGATAAAAGACACGTCAGTACGACTGATGTACTGAGTATGTCAGGCATGAATAATAGCATAGCAGGGATATACCAATAACTGAAACAGAAACAACTGACCAACAGTAAATGCCTCTGTGGGCCTTACCACATATGCCTAAATGTTATGTACAATGCAATATACTTATACATCAACCTCATCGGGCATCTTCCTTACCATAACAGCCTCTATGGGCACCATACCATGTAATGATTAATAAATGTATGCATAATGCAAATTCGGTATACTAATGTCCACACATGAATCCTCTCATAACCGCCTCTGTGGGCATCAAGTTATATCGTATTGGTCACGCATGCGTTCATATCATCTTAGCCACACAGGCATCCACTTTGACTACAAACGCTCGATATGTGGCCTCTTATGGCTCTTTTGTGATAGTCTATACCAGCTGCAGGTGATGTGCGTATATAACGCCTTTCCATTTTCCCATATCTCCTACATATATACAATATTTTTCATATAGTAGTGTGCATAGCACAAGTGGTCCAGGGTAATAGATGAATGTAATGCAAATGAAAATGTATGAATGATAATAAAACCTTCTTTGACTTTACCGGATGACAATAATATCCTTGCCCCTTTGGCTAACATTGAATAATTAACACGCACCTTCAGCTAACACTGTAAATATTAACATCATTTTCCACATGCCTCAATAAGGACTTAGACACATATTTAGACATGCTTTTAGCATAGAAATCAATAACATGAATATTCTTAACTACTAGGAGTAGAATAAATTATGGAGTAATATCACAGTTATATTTCGTTACGTGGAACATGCCAAAAGAAAGAAATAATTTGTCTTAACATACCTCGATACGTGGAGAAGACCTTAACCAACCTAAGAACTTGGTCGAGCATAACACGGGATCAGTTAAAGGAAAGGAGCAATTTATTTTCCAAAGGGAACGAAATGGAGACTGTTTCATTTCCTCAAAGGAAAAGTGAAATGCTATCTCTTTACTAACTTAGGATGAAAGGCTTATGAAAGGGGGATATTAAGGTTTGCTGAACGTTCTGTTGGTTTGCAAGAATTCTCAAAGCCAAGAATATAAACTCCCTTAAAAGATTCCTTAGGCTAGCATTTAATGCTCATAATGATTGCCCATCATTATGTCTTCCACTCAACTTAGCCTTGTCATTTAGGTGCATTGCTACCATGTTTACACGTACATAACTCCCCTCACTTTGTCCCCTTCACTTAATTAATTAATCTCATAATTAATCAATCACACACATAATTAATTTCGTGATCCCAATTCACTTAAATTTTGATAACTTATAAGACCTTCATATACTCAAAGTCAAAATTTTCTAATATGCCACTAGTCCATAACCTCTTTGTGCACGCACCAAATTTATTTCCGCTTTCTGTCGTCACACTTCTTACGTCCAAAATTATTTCGGGGTCTAATTCTTTTATATTCTAGTCTCTTTATTAGCATACTTGACATCACATAAAATCCCCGAGGCCCGAGTCTACTTATTACGCTTAGGTGCTCAAATCATTGTCCAAAATTCCAGGTTATTACAGATTTGACCTATGAGGAGATCCCTGTGGCTATTTGGAGTGTCAGATTCGAAAGTTGAGGACTAAGGAAGTTGCCTCAGTGAAAGTGTTGTGCTGAAGTCTGAATGTTGAGGAGGCTACATGGGAAGCCGAAGAAGGCATTAAATCCAGATATCCACACTTATTTGAGGAGCAAGCAGAAAACAAATAAGGTAAATGCCTTCAGTATTCGGGTCATGTCCCTTGCGTATCCATATTTCATGTTTCACATCCATGTATTCAGTACTCATGTTCCATGTCCTCATGTTCATGTTTTCATGCAATCATGTCAGTTTAATTTCTATGTTTCATATCATGTTTCTTCATGTTCATGTACTCACGCTATGTTCAATCTCTTTCTTAACTATGATCCATCATTCAAGGACGAATGATCCCAAGGAGGAGATATTGTAACACCTTGTACCTCCAAACTAAGCCATATTTATGATTCAAGAGCTTAGGAAACCAAACAAAAAGTTTAAAGTTGAAAACCAATTTCAGTTATGCAGATTAGATTTTACGCTTGATTATACGGACCGTAAAATTTGTTATGGTCTGTCAAAATAAATCGTCGATTTCATTTTTGAAAATCACAGCACTTTGTAAATTTTACAGACCATATAAATTTATACGACCTGTTGATTTTGACCATCTTGGAATTTTAGCTTTTACTGATCACTAGAATTTTTATAATTGGAAGATGGTCCGATTATACGGTACCGTACAATATTATACGGTCTCTTAGCAGACCGTAGAAAATTCGATGGTCCATCAAATTTGGCCATAGAGTCCATCCGACTGGGAACAATATAAATACAGACTTAGTCCTGAAAAATCAGTTTTCATTATTCCAAAGCCCTAGAACGAAGGTTCTCTCTTCCAACCTTCTCTTTTATCAAGGTAAGCATATTCCAAGTATTTCAAGTGAAATTCTTTGTAGAAATTCATTGTTCTTAACCTAGGAGTTTCAAGATAAACCCAATCCAAGGTTTAAGGTTCAATCTTTGGAGTTCTTCTTCAAAGTTTGATTTTAAATATAAGACTAGGAGCGAACAAGGTATGTAGAGCTTCTATCCACTTGTGGGAAGAATATCCATATTCTTCCCCATGCCACATTATTCTATGAAACCATGAATTTTCATAACTTAGGATTTTATTCTACTATCATGATAACTCTAACTACATGTAATATTATATATCATGTCTATATTGCAATTCATCAATTATATTCATGATATGTCATTATGATTGTCATGAACCTGTCCGTAATTCATGAACACATGTTTGAATTTCCATGAGTTTCTAAATTACAAGTTATGATCAATGTTACTCAGGCCATGAAATTATATATGTTTTTCATGATTCATACAAGTTATATGATATATCTATTTCACATGCTAAATTATGATTTTAAACCATACTTTACACGTTTCTTTCATAAAACTATGGGCTTACAAGCCACTATTTTTAAGTACATATTTTTGGGGGTTACATAGTTACCGAGAAGGCCCAGATAGCCTAAAACTACATATGCCACCGTAGAATAAGGGTCGCTCCGCCAGAGGACAATACCTTCAGATTGCAGATTGAATCCTTTCATGTCATGTTCATAACTCATACCCCGACAAGGTATGGGATTGCGCTGCTGGCCGGGCTAGGTACCAGACTCCACGTACCTGCATGGTGTATCATGTTATTGATTATGATATTGCTCTTCCCACAGATATACAAACATATAGTTTTAAATATTTTATACATGTTATTATATTCATGTCAGATCATGCTCATGTTTCAGTTTCAGTTCATGTTCCTATTGTTTCATGTGCCCGCTTACTCTTTTAGTTTCTTTACATACAATACAATTCAAATGTACCAATGTCCGTTTGCATGGGGCCTACACTTCACGATGCATGTACTGAGTTTCAAGACGATGAATTTGCTCGCTAGGATTTTCCTTAGTATCAGCTTTTTATGAGCCCCATCTCATTCGGGGTGTCAAATTTATTTATTTACATGTCATGATTATTAGTAGAGGTATACTAGGTCCTTGTCCTGGTAAATAGTTGCACTTTGACTCATGTGTCAGAGGTTTCATATACTACACTAGTTAGCATGTCATGTAAGTCATATCAATAATATTTTATGACCTATCATGTTTTGCTCAGATGATTCCGCTATTATATTTCAGAATATAATTTCAGTAGATGTTTTATATATTTTAAACCATTATTATTGCATGATTGTGATGCGTATGATGACTAGCAAGCCATGTGGTTCACTAGGTCAGATGTAGTCAGACATCGAGTGCCATGTTGTTACACACCGTAATTTCACATATCGAATACACCTTAAGTTTAGGAGCCTAAGATAAGAAAGAAGGTTATGTTCTATTGGGAAGGTTAAGAAATGGTCGAGTTGGGACCGAAGAAGTCATGAGAGTTTAAAGCGCCGCTATGCCCTTCGTGCTTATAATCCTTATATTGAGTGTGTTGTGTTAAGCTGATGTAACATGAAAATAGAATAATGACCATTAAAATGGATGAGGAAGGCCTTGGCCCAAAGTTGGAAACATATCCAAAAGATTCCAAGTTATGTTCGTTGTTTCATGCACATTTGAGAACTTGATTAATCATTTTAAGTTTTGAAAACTCGAGACCTGTTCTGATGGTCATTTACGACATAAATAGATTTTAAGATGTATGGATGGTTATAAATTATTGGGATCCAAGGAATCTTATCTCAACAAGATAGGACGATACGCTAAGCGTTTTGCATTGCAGAACTATTTCGCTTCGTGAATGAGGCCGCACATCAAGGAAATCATTTGGCAACCTCACTACCACCATATGCGATAGAGGATACGGCCGCATATTCCCATATGTGTCGCACATCCTCCTGCATATGAGAGGTGATGTGCTGCCTATCAATGGACAATCCTCGAATGTCATTCCAAAACATTTCATTTTTGACCCCTTTAGCTTCTAGATGACCCTAAACCTTCTCCCAAGGTATAAACACCATTGAAGCACCATCCCATGAGATTGAAGTGTTAATCCTCCCTTAAAAAGCTTGTATCATCTTGAAATATACCTTGGATTATTGGAAACAACTCGTAAGGCTCGGAGGATCGAAAAGAGCTTTGTATGGAAAGTCTCTTGAATGTTTAAGGTATGCTTTTTGACCTTCTTAGTATTTATAAGCATCTCTTAGATTAAGTGATCTTGTGGTAAAAGGATCCATGGAGGGATTGAAATAAATTCTATAGATGAGCATAATAGTTGTTGTGTTGATCGTTGGATGGTTTTGATAAGATCTTTGAAGTAACTATAACTAGATTTTGTGGAATATAGTTGTGGTAATCTTGAAGGTATTGTGCTTATTGTAAAGGAGGTGAGAAAGGCTTAAGTTGCTACGAAAATAAGATGAAATAAAGTATGCACACATGAAATGTCGCAACGATGAAATTATGAAACCATTGATTAGATATTAATTCGGATTATCGTAATTGTTTAGGTTGACACGTATACAATGAGCAAGACGTCATAGTAGTAGTATTGCCCTGCTAACAAGGTATGTAAGGCTTACCTTTATCTCTTTTGGCATGATTGACATGAACACAATACTTGCGAGTTGCTATCCAATATATACACCACCCCTAATCTCAAAAGTGTATTTATGACTTATCTCCGTCGCTTGATTATGTCTCTTAGCTGCTCTTGGTTAAAGCTACTATCTGTATCCTATCAAGTCGTGCTTAAATTGATATAACAATGATCCATGTTGATATTCCTGAAGGTTAAATTAATTGTATGTCGCATTTTTCTTATTAATTCACATGAGAAGTAAAGGTCATATGTAACCCTCATAAGAGAGTCGGATGTGTAACGATCTTACATCACTCCGACGAGTTCAAAAGAGTATTCTATATTCCTTAAGAGGTCATCATATGCATGTATTATATATTGATATTTCCCTTAGAGGCCTATGGTGTTATAGACACGGCTATACAAATATGAGGCCTATACCATTATATATGCAGTTTATACAGATATGAGATTGATGATACATCCCGCAAAGGCCTATGGCGTTATATACACGATTATATTTCATTACGCATATTCTGGACCACAAAGGCACTCAAAGTATAGGTTGTCTTTCTATCGCTCTATCTTACAGTTATACATTCAATAACAGTTTCAGCATATGCTTTATTTACAGTATTATACTTATTTATAGTTTCAGCCTTACATATTTCGTACTGATGTCCCTTCTGGGGCACTGCATTTTATTCCTACAGATACATATAGAGAATCAAATGATCCCTCACAGTAGGTGACTCAACTCAGCTCGAGGTTATCACGCTCCTTTCTTTCGAAGTTGTCTAGTGAGTTGATAGGTATGATGGTTGTATATATAGGTATATAGTTGGGTATGGCGAGGCCCTTTCCCGATCAGATGTTGTTGATACACTCTAAAGTCTTGTAGACAATCGTCATATGTGTAGTGGTCTTATAAGGCCTTGTCGGCATTTTTGATATACTCATTGTGTTTATATCAGCCTTCTTGGCCTTGTTGTATATACCTATATGTTGGGCCTTTTCTACGTGCAGGTGATTGTGTATCTTGATCAGAAACTCATTCGTCAGAGGCCTTATCAACCCGTGTATTGTTGAGTGTGTTACATGTATCAGGATTGGTACGCTCAGGCCTTCAAGCATCGGGTGCCAGCCACCCTCCCAAGGTTAGGGTGTCACAAACTTGGTATAAGAGCCGGTCAGTCCTAGGGATGTCTACAAGTTGTGTCTAGTAGAGTCTTTCTTATAGATGTGTTGTGCGCCACACTTATAAATAGGAGGCTACAAGGCATTTAGTATGGTTTCGTTCTTTCTTGATTTAGATAGTGCAATAGAGCTGAGCGGTAAGTTTTCTATTCTTAACTTCGTTGTGTTTATGATATCAACGATGCCTTCTTCAATGGATACCCTTTCTATTGAGATTGACCTGTTAGAGGATCCAAGCGGGTTACCCTCCCACCAGTCTCCGACTCAGATGCGACTAGAGGTGCTGAGAGAGACCCCCCGCTCCATCAGATATACCACTAAATATACCACTAGCACCATCTGACAAAGATGTTAGGGAGGCAGTTCAGGTATTGACTCTGCTAGTTGCCTCTCAGTCATAATACCGCCCTGGTATGACTGATAGTGGTAGACCCCTAGAAGGGTTAGGGAGTTCACAACCCAGGGAGCCCGTTGACCAAGGGCATTTGATATTCGGCAAGGCTGATTCAGTTAGAGCTAGTGAAATGATTAATAAGGTTAGAGTGGTTAGTGATTATTGAAGGAGATAGAATGAAGAAGGATTTCGGATGTATGACCAGTATGACAGATGTTTGCGAGAGATCACGTATGACTAGAGTTCTCAAGTAAGGCCGAGGCAGGTGTCACAACCCTCGATACGTCAAGATCAGAGTAAGAGTGGTTTAGACCGAGCAGGGCCGTCTAGGCCATATTGTAAGGTGTGTGGATGAATGCATGCATGACCTTGTAATAAGAAAACATGAGGTTGTTATTGGTGCAGTAATCGAGGACACAAGATATGAGAGTGTCCCGGGTTGGCTTATAGGAGGAAAGAGGAGAGCGAGAATATAGTTTTGAGTTCGGACATTACCTGAGGAAAGAACACAAATGCAAGTATTCCATTGACGTGTTGTATCGAATTAAACCACATGCTCCACCGCTTGTGCAGGCCCCCGTCAATTCCATCTCATTATTCAGTTACTTACCTCCTACATGAACGATATGGATTTTTTTATACTCTAGACAAGTGACACCATTTTGGGAAGCCAATTTTTCTAAACGACCCATGGGGTAAGATAATCCGATGAGAAAGAATCATGACCGTAATGATATTAATTGAAGAGAGAATTTTCTACTCCAAAAGACAGTAAAGCTACGTATGCATATTGCGAGTGGAAAAGATATGGAGCACCTAACCCAACCTAGGGTCGAAATTGTGGCATGCTTTTGTATGACCCTAGTAGGTAACCTCCTAATTCGTGATAATATGCTATCCGATGATTGTTTCAAAGTCCTAGACCTTGAGGTGAGGAAATGGCAAGTCAAAGTCAGACTATATAAAAAAAGGGTTGTTGGAAAGTTGGTTCTTTGTCCCTTAGTGACTTACGTCTTTGGAATGTTAGAATTTGTTCGAAATTTAGGACTCAAATAGTACTCTCGGGTCTAAGGAATAAGGGGAAACCCAAAAAAATTATTAAGGAGAATGAACTTCCGAGATTAAAATAGGCGAAGGATCATTTCGGGGAATGTTTAAAGAAATTGTGTAAGATGTCATGCCCAAACTAGTAGCCCCAACCCCTCTACAAGAACTGGACCATTTAGGAAGACCGTGAAACAAGATGAGTCTTGTTAGTTAAAGGAAAATGACATACCTTCTTTACCCTAGCAATACATGTATGGGTGACAGTAAAAGATAGTAGGGTTTTCGATATTAGGTGATGAGATTTTCAAATTCCATGGTAAAATTTTATGAGACGATCGAGCAAGAGTAGTTAGTTGAAGACAGTTTGCAAGGGGGGTTTCGGTATGACAGAAGAGCGACGATAAGGGGTAAACGGGTGTCTGGTAAACACAAGTGAAAGTGATGACAAGGTAATGAGGTCGAAGTATGTTTCCCAAACGAATAGATCGGTGGAAAGACTGTAAGGGCAAGGATATCGATAACAAGAATAGGATGGGACCCATACCAACATAATTACCATTGAAGATAAGTACATTAGTGAATAAGTGATACTTAAACTTTCCTAGCCAAGAAAATAACACCTAGCATCCATAAGTAATGGTACTAGAAGTACATTAAGACGAGATGAATACTTAAAGAAATTCAGGACAGTAATGTACAAGTTAATTAGGTGAGTGACAGGTGGAGGAGATCTAATGCCCATTAACGGGGGAAGCTTGAGTAAGTAATAAATTGGAATCGGGCTACAATTGGAACTTGGATAAGTTGAACACTAGCTCCGCCCCGAATACCAACAAGTCATTGAAAGGATAAGTAAGTGGAAGAAATAATGAGTAAGACCTAACGTGGGTATATAATGGAAGAATAAAGTGATCGACGGACCTCAAAGGGGCCAAGGTAGACATTAATGAAAGAAGTTAAAGAATAAAGATGATGAAATTGGGATAAGGGTAAGCGAATAATAGTAACCTTTGGATATATCCAATTGACTGAAAAACTCCCCAAGATGGATGATGTAATTAACGATATGGGTTGTAAAAAGAACCTGAGCTAAACCCTAAATATGAAAGTATTAATTCCAGTACAATGATCATGATGAACCTGGCAGATCGACGCCTTGTAGGAATGAATCATTCGATGAGAAAAGGGGTAGGATGACCCTTATCATGGACAATATTGAAGGACAGTACAATTAGATCAAAGGTTTTCCTCCAGATAAGGTATATACGACATACCCGTCAAAAGAATTATTGAATATGGCGAGTAGCGAATTGTGAAGTTATGGGAGTTCAGCATTGCAATCTTAGGGAAAAGTTAAGGACTCTCTCAAAAAGGGCACAAGTTTGGAATAAGTAAAAAAAATAGTGGATGCTTACGAGATAAGTCCAACAAATGAAAAAGACCTCGAGGGTAAAATGATGTCCTATCTCCAGTACGTAGGAAAAAGGGAAAGTAAGGTAAAAAGTAAAGGAGCGATACACACCGAGAAAGGATACTTGAGCAAATATGGGGTACGATTAAGGGAAAATGACCTATTATGGATTAATCACTTATAGAATATTTGAATTAGAGACGTTATGAGAAGGAAGAGATGTTGACATAATAGACAAAGACGTAGTTGACAATATGGTCGAGCGCCGCTAGTAAGAGGAGGAATATGAAGACTAAAGGGAAGAGTAAGGTAACAAATAACTAGCGGAAATAGAAGCAAGTGGTGATAATTCCCTGAAGCAAAATGTGAAAGAACCTTATCTTATATTAGGAATTAAAGGAACATCGAAATAAATCATGTTGTAGCAATCCACCCATCTAGAATATACGGAGATATAGCGTGGCATGAAGTAAAGGTAATAACACAAACCTTACAAAAAATAAGGAATTGATGGTCGACATATAAGTGGATGCATACTTGAAGCGGGAATAGTTAATCAAGGATTATTGGATGGCACGGGAATTGCTAAAGTTTATCTCATTATCATCATAAACCATTCTAATCTGGAAGAATGATATATAAATTGCTCGACAGTTCACATCGTGGAAATCATGACCGTCTATAAGGTCGAAGATTGGATAATAACTCATACTAAGAAGAATATCCATTTTCGGAAGATATCTCGAACCATTGTACAAACACTCCCTCTCTTAGGCAAACAACCTTTAAGAAACTGAGTTAAAAAGACTTTGGATGTTCAGATTCAGACCCTCCTACGTCCTAATGGGCCAGCCAAAAGTAAGATTCAAATCATCGGAATTATGTTATACGTAGAGGAACTGAACTTGGAATAACAATAACCATTATATAAGGTACTAACATGTCAACACCTAAAGGTTTTTTGTAAGAAAGATGGACAAGATTCCTATTGAATAGCAAAGACGAAAGCGATTCATGGTAGCGGTAGTAAATGGGATACAATAAGTTATGAAAAAATACATGAGTTAAATAAAAGGATGCTTTAAAAGATGTGACGAAAATAGAAAAATAAAATTTAGAAAGAAGGAACGACATAGTCTGAGACATTAACGATCATAGTACCCAAACTCGACCAAGAAATGCAATGACAGACCAACCCACCTATCTAGTTCTTGCATTAGATTCTAAGAGCGTTTATTGGGTATCCCCTTTGAATTCCACCATGGTAGGGATGTGAAGTTAAAGAATAAGTTATTGAATGAAATAATTATATCTATAAGTGTGACGATATGACCAAGGTAAAAAAAAAGGGATGTATAAGAGTATGAGGTAGGGATGGAAGAAAAGAATAGAATAAGGAACGAACGCAGAAAACCCTATTGTTTCAAAACTCCTGACCTGTGATGATCATCTCGAAATATATTCTCATTATAATTCTACTTATGCTACACACCTATGAACTTCTATCACATAAGTTCTATCGTGCGATGAAAATTGTAACAAGGAAATGAAAGACATAGTTCAGATGTCAGGATTCAACGACTTGAGTAAAATGAAGTTACTAAGTGATATTGTAAAAGATATGTACGATCGTGTGGGGTCGATGATGTACCAATAATATTATGTTCGCGTAACCCTATGAGGCGATAGTTATGGTATCTGATTACGTGATAGGTTGAGATGTTCTTATGTACCAAAAAAGCTCTGCCAATGTTTCTGAAAAACATAAGAATCGTTATACCCTCGTGATAAAGCCTCACATTCAAGGATGAATGTTCTTAAGAGGGAAGGATGTTACACCCCATAATTTTGCATATCCAATACACCTTAAGTTAAGGAGCCTAAGATAAGGAATAAGGTTATGTTCTATTGGGAAGGTTAAGGAATTGTTGAGTTAGGACCGAAGGAGTCATGAGAGTGTAAAGCGTTGTTATGCCCTATGTTCTTATAATCCTTATGTTGAGTAAGTTGTGTTAAGTCGATGTAACATGAAAATAGCATAATGACCATTAAAAGGGATGAGGAAGGCCTTGGGCCAAAGTTGGAAACATATTCAAAAGATTCCAAGTTATGTTCATCGTTTTGGGCATATTTGAGAACCCAATTAACCGATTTAAGTTCCAACGACTCGAGCTCCGTTCCAAGGGTCATTTATGACATAAATGAATGTTAATAAGATCTATGAATGGTTATAATTCATTGGGATAAAAGGAATCACATCTCGATAAGATTTGACAAAGATAGGACAATACACTAAGCATTTTGCGTCGCGGAACCCATTTCTCTTTGCAGATGAGGCCCTACATCAAGGCAAACATTTTGACACCTCACTTACACCATATGCAGTGGAGGATGCGGCCGCATATGCCCATATGCATCGCATATCCTCCCGTTTATGGGAGGCAGTGGGCTGCCTATAAATGGCCCAACCTCAAATTTCATTCCATAAACCTCTCCCAATGTATAAAACCATTGAAACACCATCCTATAAGATTGAAGTGTGAATCCTTCCTCAAGAATATTTGATCATCTTGAAATCTCCCGTGGATTGTTGGAAACAACTCGTAAGCCTCAGAGGATCGAAATGAGCTTTGGTATGGAGAGTCTCTTAAATGTTTAAGGTATGGTTATTGCCCTTCTTAGTATCTCTAAGCATCTCCTAGATTAAGTTATCTTGTGGTAAAAGGATCCATCAAGGGATTGAGATAAATTCTATAGATAATCATAATAGTTGTTGTGTTGATCGTTGGATGTTTTTGATAAGATATTTGAAGTAACTATAACTAGATTTTGTGAAATATAGTTATGGTAATCTTGAAGGTATTGTGGTCATTGTAAAGTGGGTGAGAAAGGCCTAAGTTGCTATGAAAACAAGATGAAATAAAGTATGCACGCTAAGTGTTCGACAAAATATTGCAACGACGAAATTACGAAACCATTGATTGGATATTGATACATATTATCTTAATTGTTTAGGTTGACGCGTATACGACGAGCGAGAAGTCATAGGAGTAGTGTTGCCCTGCTAATAAGGTATGCAAGGCTTACCTTTCTCTCTTTTGGAATGAACGACATGAACACAATACTTGTGAGTTGCTATCCAGTATATACTCCACTCCTAATCGCCAAAACTGTATTTATGACTTATCTTCGTCGCTTGATTATGTCTCTTAGATACTCTTCGTTAAAGCTACTAATCGTATCCTATCGAGTCGTGCTTAAATTGATATAACAAGGATCCAGGTTGATATTCCTGAAGGTTAAGGGCATGTTTGGCCAAGCGGCTAAAATTTGCTTATTTTGAGAAGTGCTTTTCTTAAAAGTATTATTTTTAAAAGTACTTTTGGTGAGAAACAATTTGTGTTTAGCTAATTCATTTAAAAAGTATTTTTGATAAGCAGATTGTATTTGGCTAATTTGTTCTAAAAAATGCTTTTGAGTGCCAAATTACGAAAAAGGACAAGTATCAATGAATGTTTATTGTTAATATTATTTTATAGAGAGAAACTATTTTAGATATCTACTATGAAAGAACTTAATTAAAATTTATACTTTATTAAATTAAAATGAAAAAGTACATATTAAATTTTTTAATTAATATAATACATAGATAAATCAAAGGAAATATCATATATTGGTTTAATATTAACATGATGATTTAAATATACTAAAACATATCAAGAAAAATAAATTATATGAAATGCATGATTAAAGAATTAAAATGAAATGAGTTGCTATACGTAATAACCAAACGGGGTGTTTTATAATTAAAATTTAATGAATTGATGAGGGATATACTTCGTAAATATATATTTATGATAGAGATATTTTGATCTTGGGAAAAATAATTTTCTGCTTCTGCATTTTCAAAAAGCAATTTTTTTTAGCTTCTTCCTACCCATAGAAAAATCGCTTTTGCTACTCATGGAAAAAACTTTTTTTTGTTGGCCAAACACCTTAAATCTAAATAAAAAATGTTTTTGGAGGAAAAAAGTGCTTACAGCCTTAAAAAAGCTTGGCCAAACAAGCTTTAAATTAATTGTATGTCGCATTGTTCTTATTGATTCACATGAGAAGGAAAGATAATATGTAACCCTCATAAGAGAGTCGGAGGTGTAACGACCTTACGTCACTTCGACGGGTTCAAAAGAGTATTTTATATTCCATAAGAGGTCATCATATGCATGTATTATATATTTATATTTCCCTCAGAGGCCTATGTCATTACATACGCGGCTATACATATATGATATTGATAATATTTCCCACATAGGCCTATGGCGTTAGATACGCGGTTTATACAGATATGAGATTGATGCTACAACCCATAGAGGCCTATGACGTTATATACGCGATTATATTTCATTATGAATATTCTGGCCCACAGATGCACTCAGAGTATAGATTGTCTTTCCATTGCTCTATCTTATAGTTATACATTCAGTTACAGTTTCATCGTATGCTTCATTTACAATATTGTACTTGTTTACAGTTTCAGCCTTACATATTTAGTACATCTTTCGTATGGATGTCCCTTCTGGGGCACTGCGTTTCATGCCCGCAGGTACAGATAGAAATTCAAACGATCCCTCGTAGTAGGTGACTCGACTCAGCTGAAGGTTGTCACACTCCTTTCTTCCAGAGCTGTCTAGTGAGTTAATAGGTATAATGGTTGTATATAGGTATATAGTTGGGACAAATTACATGAATACCCTTTTGTAAACAAGTCTAAGAACCTTTTATGTTAAGATGATCACTCGGATGCGTAAGTGAAGTTTCCTTATTGAATATAGATTAGATGTTGATACCGACCCTTTGTTTGTTATAGATAATCGGTCATGACGGGTACGAGAGCTTATAGTACGACGTATAGCTTTGTGGATAAGGTATGTAAGGCTATCCTTTCTTTCAGAAGCATGAAATCTACAGGATTATCATTTTCGAAAAGAAACATTAAGAATTCCATTCTATTGTATATCGCAGTTTCATATTGAGAAGTATTCATTGTTATTCCAGTTCTTACAATCCTTGTTGTTGATTATTGGTCGTATCATAAGTCTTCAAAGGGAAGCTTCTAAAATATAGTTGTCAAATCGACCAAAAAAATTGTTCTACGAGTAGAGTCAAAGAGTTTATGAGTCTTTAAGAGGTCCAAAGAGCCATTGTTATCATAGTCTGTTGTTCACGCCCCGAGTTCCCTTTGGTATTGATATAGTTTTCATCGGTATTGATATTATGCATACAATCATGATCATATAGAAGATCGGGTTGCATGTTCCGAAACATATACTTATAGAGGATCGGGTTTCACATTTCCAACATATACATTTATTGGATCAGGTTGCACGTTCCGCAACATAACATATGATGGATCAGGTTACGCGTTCCGCAACACATACATGAGCTAGGGTGCATATTGCATCGCATATTTATACATACACCCAGAATCAAGGACATGTTGTACATCTCACAATAAGACGAGGATACTTCATAAAGTAAAAAGCCTACCCGGTCCGGTTATATGAAGTTTCAAAGTTTCATTATTCACCCCATGTGGCTCAGATTGCTTATGCTTTCCCATACAGTTGTTTGCTTCATATTGTTTATATGATAATTCCTTACAACTTATAGATTCATATTATTATTCATGCTTTACATACTCAGTACATTATTTCGTACTGACGTCCTTTTTGCCGGGGGCGTTGTGTGTTCATGTCGCAAGTTTTGATAGAGACACTGTCAGGCCACCTCGGTAGGAGTTGTCGAGTCCAATCGTTAGTAAGTAAGCTTTATCTTTTCGGAGCTTCCTGGTCTTATATGGAGTATTTTGTAGAGTTATGTACATTATGAGTAGGTCGGGGCCCTGTCCCGGCCATATGTCAATTCAGTTACTCATAGAGGCTCATAAACTTATTTTGGTATGTATAGTATGGGTGTATAGCCTTGTCGGTTAAGTTAGCTTTTTTTACACCAGGTTGTGATCTTGTAGGTCCCATTGTAAATATGTGTGTTGGGTTAATCCCTCTTATCCAGAGTTGTTGTGATATATCTCAGTACGGCCTTATCGGTTGAAAGTTCTATTTGCACAGAAGACTGGTCATCAGAGTGGTATGCTCGGGCCAGCAGGGAACCGGGTGCCGGCCACACCCTTCAGATTGGGGTGTGACAAAACAGACCCCTTAAGCTCCCAAAAGCTCCCTAGGGTTTCATACTTGTCTTAGCGCGATTTGGAAGGAGGAACCACGTGAACTTTCACAAAAAGCTCAAGATACAAGTTCAATCCCTACTAACTTATCTCTACTTTGGTGAAGGAATTACCCAAGTGTTAAGATTAGGGTTCAAGGTTCAACCGTGGTGATTGAGGTAATGATTCTCTTTTTGATTCCGTTTTACTATAGAACCAAGAAAGGAGAAGTGTGAATTCTTGAAGTTGTTATGTTGGTGAGGGTGATAAAGCTATGACCTTCCTCTATGAATATAAATAATGAAATTGGAAAAGTTGGAATGGAATTGTGGTATTATGTATAGAGTTGAGTTATAAATAAACTTCCTTATAAGACATGAACTCGGTATTGATACAAATCTCTTGTTTAATGTAGACAATCATTCATACCACGTGCGAGGCTCCTCGAAACATATTCAGTTTCATAGACAAGGTATGTAGGGTTTACTTTCTTTATCCTCTTAGAATGATCTATAAAGAACGTAAACATAACGCTACTCCATAATTATTTCACTCTTAAGAGATAGAAGTCTCCATGTTGATTCATGATCAGATAATATGGCTTCCAGAAAGTTTATTCATGATTTGTGAGTTTGAAAGAGTCATGTAATGATCATGATGCCAGTCTCATGTCATGTCCTTCAGTCAGTCTTCATACATATATACTATGTATTTATATTGCCCATATATGCCTACGACATTATATACGTGGTTATACAGATAAGATACACATTATATTACCCTCAGAGGCCTATGTCGTTATATACGCAGCCTGTACATATATGACACTGATGATATTTCCCTCAGAGGCCTACGACATTATATACGCGATTATTATACACATCTATACAGTTCAATGCATTGTTACATTATGAGTTTCAGGTAGTATCTCTCTCTTCCTTGATTATTGTTAGTTTATTTACAGTTTATCATGCCCTACATATTCAGTACATCATTCGTACTGATGTCCGGTACTGTGTTCATGCCGCAGGTACAGATAGATAGAGCGATACTTCTCCTCAGTAGGTGATCTGCTTAGCGGTGATTGTCGCACTCCTTTCTCTCGGAGTTGCAATACAGGAGTCTATAGGTATTATTGTTTATGTTACTACAATTTTGGGTATTGCGGGGCCCTGTCCCAACTTAATGATATGCATATGTCACTCTTAGAGGCTTGCAGACTTCTGTATAGTAGGTGTATGTATGTCGTGGCTTTGTCCGCCCCTTTTTGTCAGTTGTATACTCATATTATGGCCTTGTCGGACTTGGTTATATATATATATATATATATATATATATATATATATATATATATATATATATATCATATTGAGATTTCTGCGTCCAGGTCGTCATACATTCTGGACTTATTTGGTTATGTGGAGGCCTTGTTGGCCCGAGTTTAATATTACATATTCCAAATACTATAATGGTATGCTCATGCCTTCGGGAGTTGGGTGCCGGCCACATCCCCTAAGGTTGGGGTGTGACAGACTTGGTATCAGAGTAGGTCTGTCATAGGGATTCTGCAAGCCTATCTAGTAGAGTCTTGTTAACACACCACACTTATAAGCATGAGGCTACAAAATATTTAGAATGATTACTTTTCTTCGTGATCTAAATCGTGCGATAGCGCTAAATCATAAGTGTTCCTCCTAATCTTCATCTTGTTTATATTCTCAGTTATGTCTACTAGTACAAGATGCCATGAAGCCTTGCGGAGGTTAGATGAGGAAGGATAAGAGGGTGCAAGTCAAGTACCACTCGCTGACCCAGGGAGATAGGAGAACCAAGATGAGCCTACATCTCGGGCCTCCAGGAGTCCACCCCTAACACCACCTCCAGAGGGGCAAAGGGAAGATGATGCACCTCCAGTTCCTTCTCCGGTTACCCCTGATCAGGGTCTAGATATGAGGAGTGTAGTGAAATTGTTGACTCAACTTGTGGCCTCTCATACCCAGCGTCAGACTCCTGGTACTTCCGATAGGTCAGCCAGTGCGAGAGTTCAAGATTTCATCAACCTAGACCCTCAGTATTTATAGGCACATATCCTAATGCGGACCCATATGATTTTTTAGATAGGATGCAGTGGACTTTATGAGTTATGCATTCTATATATGCTAATATAGTGGGGTTGGCTTCTTATAAACTAGCTTAAAGGCAAGGAGAGGGGCTCTAAGCAACTCGCATTTACTATAAGGAAGGAGAGGCGTGGAAAGCCACTTGCTTGACTATAAAGTTGGAGAGGAGCAGCTCGCATATGATAGGCAGGAGAAGTGATAGCCGGGAGAGGAAGGAAGTGCGTTGGTCAAAGCTCTTTTCTGATCAATGTATGAAGAATCGAAACCTTTTGCGCTTAGGCCCCTATTCCGCTCTTTGATATCAGACTGCTCTCGAATCCTCTGTGACAATCCGCTCTTTAGCTGTTGTGCTCGAATCGGTTGTTACAAAATCTGCTTCAACTGTCTCAAATGGGGGAATAGATGCCACCCGCTGAAAGAAAGTATTCAAAGTCAGAGAAGTGGACAAATGATGCTAGTCTTTTCGACGAATCACTTGTTGGAGGAATAAGCGTTGTAGGGACTAATCTGTATAGTTGAAAGGATGCTATAGACTGAAGCTGCACATGAATCAGCAACTTTTGAATCAAAGCGCTTTTCCCTTGGTTCTATTAGTTCAAACTGCCTTGGGTTATGTAAACCCAGGTTAACTAAAAAAAAAGTTCAGTCCTTTGCCGGGGTTTTCTATCTATCTATCGATGAGGCCCTGGAGAGTAGCCCGCCCAACTCCACTTACTCCCATAATCTCGGTTCCATTCTTTAAAACCTATATTTCAAACTGGGGGCCCCTCCAATCTTACTTTGCATCATAGGTAAGGCAAAGCGCTTTCTTTTAAGAATGCATCTGGTTCCATCTTTCTTTAGTTAACCCACCTCTCTCTACAAGTGCTTGTAGTAATTCTGGGAAAAAGTCTTTCTTAATTATTCTATTAGCATAGCATTAAGTAGTAAACATTTTACACTAGGGGTTTTCCCATACTATACATGCAAACATAACAAATAAAACAAAACAAAGATAGTTAGCATAGATAGGAGTCTATCTCCAGTAGGCACCGGAGTAGATCTACACTAAAAAAAGACAAAGAACACCAGACATGAAAACAAATGTCTCCAGACACTTATTTAATTAATAAACCTTCTAAAACTCAAAAGAGTCGACGGACTCTTCTATTCTAGTCTCCCCGGTGACCGCGGGTGACAGCACGCACAATTAGGTCTTCCTGCTCCGCCCGCAGCGCTTGCTGCCTCTCCTCCGAACCCTCTATGCGCTCTCTGGTAGCGCGAATGCGCGCTTCTTTCCTTGCAGGATCCATTGTTCTAACACTTATCAAAAGAAAGTTTAGCACCGTAGTCCTTTCTTTATTTCTTTATATACACAATTCTCAGTCCAGTGTGGTTCGGATATATCCCCTGTATAATAAGAATTATTAATAAAAACCTGCGCCAACCCATGTTACCCCGGAACAGCAACCTCATGTTAACCTTTTTTCTTGTGTCGAAACGAAAGAGTAATGATTCTTGATCCTGTTTGTTAACATCACCGTTTGCGGGAGCAGTAGAGATCAATATGATGTCTGCTGACTTAAGGAAGTTGTCTGACCCACAGAAAGAGTTGGAGGCGGCTGAGCACATCCCATCCCACAAGAGTCTGGCATATCAAAAAGATAACTCAAAATC
Organism: Anisodus acutangulus; assembly: GCA_029783415.1. Lineage (NCBI taxonomy): Eukaryota > Viridiplantae > Streptophyta > Magnoliopsida > Solanales > Solanaceae > Anisodus > Anisodus acutangulus. The sequence continues at coordinate 18,314,867 of CM056505.1, forward strand.
GCCACCGTACGAGACTTGCAGGGCATGCCCGCCAGAAAGTGAAGAGAGATTTATAAGCACCCCGACTTAGGAATCATGACCCACCG